>CAJUWN010001157.1:0-86872 GCA_910589765.1 Avena atlantica | reverse complement strand
AAACCGGGTAGGATAGTGCCCCAACTTGTGAACCAACATGATTTTACATCATTCTATGCCTAAACAAACACCAAACAAGAGATAGATATGTCGGGCTACCACTGTCAGAGGAACGTCTAGGGGGGTAGACGATCCGAGTGTGCACAGATCAGGGTTTCGCTGGGAGGAAGGCACGAGAACGTCGGAATCAGATGAAAACTTGCATTGTGTCCCTAGCATATGTGTGTGATTGTTGTGCAAGGTTGGTATAGGTGCTTGCATGGTTCCCCCCTCGCATGCAAGCTCTCTAACCTAGAAGAGGAGGTTCTAGACCCGTATAAGGGGGAATCTCCCTGTTTAGGTGGAAACCGGGTAGGATAGTGCCCCAACTTATGAACCACATGGTTTTACATCATCCTATGACCTAAACAAACAAACAAAAAACAAGAAAGAGCTACACGGGCTAACCCCGTCAGAAGAACGTCTAGGGGGTAGACGATCCGAGTGTGCAAGATCAGGGTTTCGCGGAGGAGGAAGGCCACGAGAACGTCGGAATCAGATGAAAACTTTTCATGTGTCCCTAGCATATGTGTGTGATTGTGGTGCAAGGTTGGTATATGTGCTTGCATGTTTCCCCCCTCGCATGCATGCGCTCTAACCTAGAAGCGAAAGGTTATGGACCCGTATAAGGGGGAATCTCCCCGTTTAGGTGAAACCGGGTAGGATAGTGGCCCAACTTGTGAACCAACATGGTTTTACATTATCTATGACCTAAAACAAACACAAAACAAGAGAGAGCTATGCCGGGGCTATAATTGTCAAAGGAACGTTTAGGGCGGGTAGACGATCGGTGAGTTTGCACAGATCATGCTTTCGCGGAGGAAGACACGAGAACATCGGAATCAGATGAAAAAATTGCATGTGTCCCTAGCATATCTGTGTGAGTGTGCTGCAGGTTGGTATAGGTGCTTGCATGTGTCCCCCTTCGCATGCAAGCACTCTAACCTAGAAGCGAAGGTTCTGGACCCTATAAGGGGGAATCTCCCCGTTTAGGTGAAACCGGGTAGGATTGTGCCCCAACTTGTGAACCAACATGGTTTTACATCACCCTATGACCTAAACAAACACGAAAAAAAGAGAGATACGCCGGGTTAACACTGTTAGAGGAACGTCTAGGGGGGTAGATGATCCGAGTGTGCACAGATCAGGGTTTCGCCGGAGGAAGGCCACGAGAACATCGGAATCAGATAAAAAACTTGCATGTGTCCCTAGCATATATGTGTGAGTGTGCTGCAAGGTCGGTATAGGTGCTTGCATGTGTCCCCTCGCATGCATGCGCTCTAACCTTGAAGCGAAGGTTCTGGACCCGTATAAGGGGGAATCTCCCCGTTTAGGTGAAACCGGGTAGGATGTGCCCCAACTTGTGAACCAACATGGTTTTACATCATCCTATGACCTAACAAACACAAAACAAGAGAGAGCTACGCCGGGCTACCCCTGTTAGAGGAACGTCTAGGAGGGTAGACGATCTGATGTGCACAATCAAGGTTTTTACCGGAGGAAGGCCACGAGAACGTCGGAATCAGATGAAAACTTGCATGTGTCCCTAGCATATGTGTGTGATTGTTGTGCAAGGTTGGTATAGGTGCTTGAATGTGTCCCCCTCGCACGAATGCGCTCTAACCTAGAAGCGAAGATTCTCGACGTGTATAAGGGTGAATCTCCCCATTTAGGTGAAACCTGGTAGGATAGTGCCCCAACTTGTGAACCAACAGGGTTTTACATCATCCTATGACCTAACAAGAGAGAGCTACGTCGGGCTACCAATGTCAGAGGAATGTCTAGGGGGGTAGACGATCAGAGTGTGCACAGATCAGGATTTCGCCGGAGGAAGACCACGAGAACGTCGGAATCAGATGAAAACTTGCATGTGTCCCTAGCATAGTGTGTGAGTGTGCTGCAAGGTTGGTATAGGTGCTTGAATAAGTCCCCCTCGCATGCATGCGCTCTAGCCTAGAAGCGAAGGTTCTAGACGTGTATAAGGGGGAATCTCCCCGTTTAGGTGAAACCGGGTAGGATAGTGCCCCAACTTGTGAACCAACATGGTTTTACATCATCCTATGACCTAAACAAAAAAAAAACAAGAAAGAGCTACGCCGTGCTACCACTGTCAAAGGAACGTCTAGGGGGTAGATGATCCGAGTGTGCACAGATCAGGGTTTCGCCGGAGGAAGACCACGAGAACGTCGGAATCAGATGAAACCTTGCATGTGTCGCTAGCATATGTGTGTGATTGTTGTGCAAGGTTGGTATAGGTGCTTGCATGTCTCCCCCCTCGCATGCATGCGCTCTAACCCAGAAGCGAAGATTCTCGGCGTGCATAAGGGTGAATCTCCCCGTTTAGGTGAAACCGGGTAGGATAGTGCCCCAACTTGTGAACCAACAGGGTTTTACATCAACCTATGACCTAAACAAACACAAAACAAGAGATATCTACGCCCGGCTACCACTGTCAGAGGAACGTCTAGGCGAGTAGACGATCCGAGTGTGCACAGATCAGGGTTTCGCCGAAGGAAGACCACGAGAACGACGGAATCAGATGAAAACTTGCATGTGTCCCTAGCATATGTGTGTGATTGTTGTGCAAGGTTGGTATAGGTGCTTGCATGTGTCCCCCCTCGCATGCAAGCGCTCTAACCTAGAAGAGGAGGTTCTGGACCCGTATAAGGGGGAATCTCCCTGTTTAGGTGAAACCGGGTAGGATAGTGCCGCAACCTGTGAACCAACATGGTTTTACATCATCCTATGACTTAAAAATCATAAAACAAGAGAGAGCTACACCGGGCTACGCCTGTCAGAAGAACGTCTAGGGGGTAGACGATCCGAGTGTGCACAGATCAGGGTTTCGACGGAGGAAGGCCACGAGAACGTCGGAATCAGATGAAAACTTGCATGTGTCCCTAGCATATGTGTGTGATTGTGGTGCAAGGTTGATATAGGTCCTTGCATGTTTCCCCCCTCGGATGCATGCACGCTAACTTAGAAGCGAAGGTTCTGGACACGTATAAGGGGTAATCTCCCCGTTTAGGTGACACCGGGTAGGATAGTGCCCCAACTTGTGAACCAACATGGTTTTACATCATCCTATGACCTAAACAAACACAAAACAAGAGATAGCTATGCCGGGCTATAATTGTCAGAGGAACGTTTAGGGGGTAGACGATCCGAGTGTGCACAGATCAGGCTTTCGCCGGAGGAAGACCACGAGAACGTCGGAATCAGATGAAAAATTGCATGTGTCCCTAGCATATGTGTGTGAGTGTGCTCCAAGGTTGGTATAGGTGCTTGCATGTGTCCCCCGTTGCATGCAAACACTCTAACCTAGAAGCGAAGGTTCTGGACCCGTATAAGGGGGAATCTCCCCGTTTAGGTGAAACCGGGTAGGATAGTGCCCCAACTTGTGAACCAACATGGTTTGACATCATCCTATGATCTAAACAAACACAAAAAAGAGAGATCTACGCCGGGCTAACACTGTTAGAGGAACATCTAGGGGGGTAGATGATCCGAGTGTGCACAGATCAGGGTTTCGCCGGACGAAGGCCACGAGAACGTCGGAATCAGATGAAACCTTGCATGTGTCCCTAGCATATGTGTGTGATTGTTGTGCAAGGTTGGTATAGGTGCTTGCATGTGTCCCCCCTTGCATGCATGCGCTCTAACCCAGAAGCGAAGATTCTCGACGTGCATAAGGGTGAATCTCCCCGTTTAGGTGAAACCGGGTAGGATAGTGCCCCAACTTGTGAACCAACAGGGTTTTACATCAACCTATGACCTAAACAAACACAAAACAAGAGAGATCTACGCCGGGCTACCAATGTCAGAGGAACGTCTAGGGGGTAGACGATCCGAGTGTGCACAGAGCAGGGTTTCGCCGGAGGAAGACCACGAGAACGTCGGAATCAGATGAAAACTTGCATGTGTCCCTACCATATGTGTGTGACTGTGCTGCAAGGTTCGTATAGGTGCTTGCATGTTTCCCCCCTCGCATGCATGCGCTCTAACCTAGAAGCGAAGGTTCTGGACCCGTATAAGAGGGAATCTCCCCGTTTAGGTGAAACCGGGTAGGATAGTGCCCCAACTTGTGAACCAACATGGTTTTACATCATCCTATGACATAAATAAAAACAAAACAAGAAAGAGCTACGCCGGGCTACCACTGTCAAAGGAACGTCTAGGGGGGGTAGATGATCTGAGTGTGCACCGATCAAGGTTTCGGCGGAGGAAGGCCACGAGAACGTCGGAATCAGATGAAAACATGCATTTGTCCCTAGCATATGTGTGTGAGTGTGCTGCAAGGTTGGTATAGGTGCTTGAATGTGTCCCCGCTCGCATGCATGCGCTCTAACCCAGAAGCGAAGGTTCTCGACGTGCATAAGGGGGAATCTCCCCCTTTAGGTGAAACCAGGTAGGATAGTGCCCCAACTTGTGAACCAGCATAGTTTTACATCAACCTATGACCTAAAAAACACAAAACAAGAGAGATCTACGCCGGGCTACCCTGTCAGAGGAACGTCTAGGGGGGTAGACGATCCGAGTGTGCACAGATCAGGGTTTCGACGGAGGAAGGCCACGAGAACGTCGGAATCAGATGAAAACTTGCATGTGTCCCTAGCATATGTGTGTGATTGTGTTGCAAGGTTGGTATAGGTGCTTGCATGTTTCCCCCCTCGCATGCATGCGCTCTAACCTAGAAGCGAAGGTTCTGGACCCGTATAAGGGGGAATCTCCCTGTTTAGGTGAAACCGGGCAGGATAGTTCCCCAACTTGTGAACCAACATGGTTTTACATCATCCTATGACCCAAACAAACACAAAACAAGAGAGAGCTACGCCGGGCTACCCCTGTCAGAGGAACGTCTAGGGGGGTAGACGATCCGAGTGTGCACAGATCAGGGTTTCGCCGGAGGAAGACCACGAGAACGACGGAATCAGATGAAAACTTGCATGTGTCCCTAGCATATGTGTGTGATTGTGGTGCAAGGTTGGTATAGGTGCCTGCATGTGCCCCCCCTCGCATGCATGTGCTCTAACCTTGAAACGAAGGTTCTGGACCCATATAAGGGGGAATCTCCCCGTTTAGGTGAAACCGGGTAGGATAGTGCCCCAACTTGTGAACCAACATGGTTTTACATCATCCTATGACCTAAAAAAACATAAAACAAGACAGAGATATGTCGGGCTACCCCTGTCAGAGGAACGTCTAGGGGGGTAGACGATACGAGTGTGCATAGATCAGGGTTTCGCCGGAGGAAGACCACAAGAACATCGGAATCAGATGAAAACTTGCATGTGTCCCTAGAATATATGTGTGATTGTGGTGCAAGGTTGGTATAGGTGCTTGCATGTGTCCCCCCTCGCATGCATGCACTCTAACTTAGAAGCGAAGGTTCTGGACACGTATAAGGGGGAATCTCCCCGTTTAGGTGAAACCGGGTAGGATAGTGCCCCAACTTGTGAACCAACATGGTTTTGTAGGGGTTCGTAGCATGGAAAACAAAAATTTTCTATCGCATACAAACAAACAAGCCAAGATCTATCTACTAGATTGTAGCAACGAGTCGATAGAATAACTTACCCTCGAAGATTCCAAAGCGGTTAACGAGAGCGGATTCTCGTGGGTGATGTAGTCGTACTCTTTCCGATCTCAAGATCGCGTAGACGATCCTTCCGGCGCCACATTCCGGCAGCGCTCCCGCAGTCGGTCACACGTTCGGTACTCGACGAAGACCTTCCTCTCCCTTGTTCCAGCAGGCAGCGGAGGTTGTAGTACTCTCCTCGAGATTTCGGCAGCACAACGGCGTGGTACCGGAAGTAGAGGGGAGATCTCGCAGGGCTTCGTCTTAAGCCGGAGCGAGTATGGTGGAGTATGAGAGATGATTTAGTGGTCTAGGGATTAGACACACCAATTTGAAGGCTCTAAACCGAAGGCTAGGGCAATTAGAAACTCTAAACCAAAACGGCTCGAAACCGGAGGCTGTGGCTAGGGTTTAGATTTAGAGGATAGGAACTTGTGTGTCTTGGAGGGGAGCCCTGCCCCTCCTTTTATAGGTGGAGGGAGGCGCGCCTGGGGAGGGGAGTCCCTCCCCAACTCGGCCTCAAGGAGGGACGGCGGTGGGAGGAGGAACTCCTCCCCCAAGTCGGCTTCAAACTTCCTTCTCCTCTTTCCCACTTCCCAAAATAGCCGTTTGACTTTTCAAACTAGCCGTTTGACTTTTCAAACTAGGATTTGAATAAATCCTCTATTTGGTACAGCGATGACACTTAGTACATGATGCAATCATACCAACTTGATATAACACATTCATGTACCCTTCCCCCCGGAGTGCCGGACATTCCGGAACCTTCTAGAACATTCCCGATGAAAACACCGGAATCATTCCACAACTCCGAAACGGGACTTTCCTTATATGAATCTTTTTCTCCGGACTATTCCGGATCTCCTCGTGATATCCCGAATCCCATCCGAGACTCCGAACAACATTCGGTCTCTTTCTCATCATTCCATAACTACTCAAACAACGTCGAATCCTTAAGTGTGTCTCCCTACGGTTCGTGAATTTTGTGGACATGATCGAGACACTTCTCCGATCAATAACCAATAGAGGAATCTGGAAATTCATATGGCTCCCACATATTTCTACGATTACTTTGCGATCGAATGAACCACTTACATATGATACCAATTTCCCTTTGTCTCACGATAGTTTACTTATCCGAGGTTATGATCGTCGGTATCTCTGCATACCTAGTTCAACCTCGTTACTGATAAGTACTCTTTTCTCGTTCCCGTGATATGTGATCCCTTGTGAGCCAGTCACATGCTTGCAAGATAATTGGATGACATTTCACCGAGAGGGACCAGAGTATATCTATCCGTCATATGGATGGACAAATCCCACTCTTGATCCATGTGTTACAACCAATACTTTCTGAACACTCAATGCCACCTTTATAGCCACCCTGTTACGGTGTGGTGTTTGATGACATCAAAGCATCCATCCGGAAAAGGTGATATGCATGATCTCATGGTCGAAGGAATTAGGTTACTATGTATCAGAAAGCATATAGCAATTAAACTATTGAAATGACTTGATCTTTATGCTACGCTTATCTATAGGAGTATGTCCATCACATTATTCTCCTAATGATATGATCCTGTTGTTAATAACATCTCTATGTTCATGATCAGGAAACCATGATCATATATTAACCAACAAGCTAGTTTAACAAGAGGCTTTACTAGGGACTCTTATTTTAGTTTACAAATCACACAAGTAATAATGTTTCCGGTTAATACAATTATAGCATGGTATGTAAATATTTATTATAAGTGTGAAGATATGATAATAACCACTTTATTATTACCTCTTGGGCATATCTCCAACAGTCTCCCACTTGCACTAAAGTCAATAATCTAGTTTCAAACCTTTGTGTATTCAACACCTATGGCTTTCCGGTGTTGTATGTACACGATTGCTAGTGGTCAACTGATCTCCGGATCTGACACTTCCAGGTCCGTGTGTAATTGCATGTCTTTGCGTCTCTACGCATCACTCATTCTCTAATGAGATGGCTTTGTATAAATTTGGTCTTTCGCTGTGACCTTTAGCTCTTTGGGGTTAAAAAATGTTGATAATATTGTCGCACAATATATCTTCATAGTATTATCCCACTGTGAACTACACCTAGTTTGATAACAAACTACTTGACACAAATGCCCTCTTTTGCTGCTAAAATAGAAGTCATATACTTAGCCTTTTGTTGTAGTATCTGTCACAATGTCTTAACTTTGGAACTCATCCAAATCCATTATGGAACTCACTTTCCATTATATTGTGCCACCCTTAGTTTAGATTGAGATAAACTTAATTTGTACTTTGTGACCAAGCTAGTATCAATGTAGTACTTTTACAATGAACTAACCATCTATTTGTCACTTCTACAAATATTATACTCTTAGTTCTTCCAAAAGATCATAAGAATATCCTTACTATTGTCCAATGATCATCTTACGAATCATTCTGGTATATGCTCACAACATTTAGAGCATAGGACATATCTGGATTTGTACATATCACAGTATGATTGATATAAATACTCTTTGTGATTTCATACATCAAGTATCAATCTATACTTGATTATTTGTTTCACTTTACCAAATGTCAATACACTTGAATATATCATCAACATTGAACTCATTCAATCCTTTCTGTGCGACAAGAACCTCTCTTGTAGTTTCTATGTTGAACTCATTCAATATCTTGTCTATGTACTTCTGGCACAACCATATTAGCGTCTATTGATGCCAAATATTTGGGTTTTGCCTAAGTCTTTCATCGGGATGAAATTCTTAATATGTGTTAATAAAAGATACATTATTTCCAATCAACAATATGTCTTCCACATAATGTATTAGAAACATGTCTTAGCGCTCCCACTTAATTTCTTGCAAATGCAAGCATCTTCATCGTCTCTAATGAACTTTTAAACTCCTTTAACAGTTTCATCACAGTGAAGATTCCAACTCCGCGATGCTCACTTTAACCATTGAAGTTTGCATATGCTTTTAGCATCCTTTGAATTAACAAAACCCTATGGACCGTGTTATGCACATGTCCTAGGTAACGATTCTATTAGAATAACTTGTTTTGTTTATTCAACTACCATATAACAAATTATATGTAGTGGTTGCTACATTAATCCGTCTAGACTAAATATCACTATGAAAGATCAAATCTTGTCATAGTCAACCTTTGAACATTGTTGTGAACTCTTTCCCAATATGTCGACTACTTCATAGATGTGAAACATCCATGTTTATTTCTTTATAGATCCAAACACAACTGTAAGGTCCTACACCTTTCTCGAGGGTCCTTCAAGTTCAAAACTTGATTTCTCGTGCATGGAACTATCACGGACTTTATGGCTTCAAGCCATTTGACGGAGTCAGGGCTCATCATCGCTTCTCTGCATGTAGTCGGATCATTATTGACAAATAATGATTTAACTCTCAAATCTTGGTATTCGATTGTTCATCCGATCTACTTGTTTCAATAGGAACTTAGATCTCCGAGACCACAACCTTTGAAGTACGCAAGCCATGAGCATTGTTTGCTAACTCCGGAACACTTTTCGGCGCTGCGCAACTTTGCACATATAGCTAAGGTTCTTTTAACCTTATCAAAGTTCTATTGTCCTCCCACTTAACTTTGCACGAAAAATTCCTTCTCAAAGAAACTTAACGTTCTAAGAAACAAACACTTTTGTCTCCGGTGTTTATGGAGGAATACTTAACAGTTATACAAAGACAGGTTCATCCGACTTTGGTTGCACACATCTTTCTTATGCATAGCATACCAATGTTTTAAGAAAGGACTACTTGGGTTTTATCCCAAACCATAACTTTATATGGTGTCAATTCAACGGATTATGATGAAGCTCTTTTCAGTGGAAAAACGGTAATCTCTAAAGCTTTTAATCTTTAAAATATAATGGCAGTTTTATGAATTATACCTTTGATCTTACCATGTCAAACAAGGTTTAATTACATACCTCGAACGCTCCATACCCTTATGGTGTTTCGGGAAATGCAAATCCACAGAACAATTCCTTAAATCTTAGGTATTATGCTAAACTTGTAACTCAAATATCTTCCTTTATGATCTTATCATAAACTATTTATATTCTTGTTACAATGATTTTGCACTTCATCTTGAAAATCTTTGAACTTTTCAAATATTTCACACTTCATCCTTATTAAGTAAATATTCATATATTCACTCAAATTTTCGGAGAAAGCAAATGAAGTTGAAATTCATCGCTCTTGACTACATATAATGGACTTCGTACAACAATATGTACAAGTTCAAATAAGCTAGTCATTCGTTCCCTTTTGGCCTATGAACGAAGTTTTAATTATCTCTAGGAAAGTTTCACAAGTGTCATTTGATCAAAAATCAAAAGACTCCAAAATTCCATCCACATGGAGTTTCTTCATGTTTTATTTCCAGTATAATTTAAACGGCGATGTCACTTCCTAAGTGATCTTTCAATCAATTTGTCTTTCGACATCTTTAGCACTAGTTTTATGGATGTGATGTCTCCAACGAGATTTGCGAATCCATCTTTTATGGATTACGGCAATTATTTGAACAACCCTTTTGTTCTCATAATACCTGATAGAACAAATCTTTGAAGGCAAGCTTTGATTTTTAACGAGCAACACAATAACCCTTTATTTGTTCTCGATGAACATCATCACATATTCTTTTGCTAGTTACTTAGGCCATTGTAGTTCATGAATTGTGTTGTTTCGTATGACGATTCACACCAACAAATTCAGTATCAAATACTTAAGAACCACATTGTTTAATAAGCAAAGAATATAGCCATAACATGTATATCATCTATATACTTAAGCTGAACAATTCTAGTCTTTTCCTTTCTGTCATATACTTATGAGATTTTCTTTCAATATTTCCTTTTCCGTTTGAAAGAATCTATCAACATCAATAGTGGAGTCATACATATGACATATAGTCCAAAGCGTGTATAGTTAAATACCAATGTCTTTGGACTTGCACTTTGAAGTAGATTACCATCATCAAATGTTTGGTGTTCTTTCAAATTCCTTTCTTTAGTAATCTCTTGGTGTAGTAAGCATTTTACCTACATCAAATATTCACCCTCATCATGGATTTATCCATGATCAAGCTACTTTTAGCTTGTAACGGTGAAACGCGAGTATAATGTTGCTCTCCAAAACCTTTTGGAGGAATAGGACAACTAGTGTCTCCAACCTTTTGCAAATTTTCATCAAAATATGAGAACATGAACTTTGCCATATTATACTCTATCATGTTGCAACCAAAACTTTGTTTCAGATATCACAATATCTTCCACACATGATGGTTTCTGAAACAACTCTTTCAGATCCTAGATAACCTTGATATTAAGACAATCCTTTGAATATCAAGAATCATGGAGACAAACATGATACTTATACACTAACACTTGGAATTGTCACTCTTGTTTTAATACCAATTATTAAACTTCATTGAGTAACCGGAACTTTACTGAAAGTTTGCAATAGGACTTTTAAACTTTAGATTAACACTTCAAAACAATACGATACCAGTTCGTAAAGTAACTAACCAGAATTCTATAGTTCTATCATCTCAATTATAACTAAGCGCAAGGTGGTAAACGGATGCCAATGAATACAACAATTATGCAAATTCACTTTGATTTAGTTTATGATAAATTGAGTTCTAATTAATAATTAAATTAATCTTGGTGAACTCCCACTCAAAACAATATCCCTCACATTGTTTTAGTGATCACACGAACCAAATCCACCACATCAAAACCGATCATCACGAGAGTTGATATAGCTTCAATGGCGAACAATCAACATGTTCATCATATCTACTATATGACTCATGCTCTACCTTTCGGTAATCCGTGTTCCTGAGGCCATGTCTGTACATGCTAGGCTCGTCAAGATCAAACCTTAGTTTCCGCATGAGCAAATATGGCTTGCTCACGTTGTATACACTTGCAGAATCTAACACACCCGATCATCACGTGGTGCTTCGAAACAACAAGCTTTAGCAACGGTGCTAACTAAGGGTGAACACTTTATGACTTGAAATTCATGTGCATGAGGGATCATCTTATAATGCTACCGTCGTCTACTAAGCAATACAAGATGCATAAAGGATTAACATCACATGCAATTCATAATATGTGATATGATATGGCCTTTTTTCTTTGTGCTTCCGATCTCCATCTTCTAGCACGAACATGATCTCCATCATCACCGGCATTGCATCAAGGTCAATGACGCCTCTCCATGGTTGTCGTCCACCGGCTTCAACTATTACAACTACTTTGAATATACACGCGGGTCTTAACAAAAATTAAAGACAACCATATGGCTCCTGCCGGTTGCCAACTTACAATACGGAACATTGCATACATCAAATATAATCACAATCATGGCCATATCACATCACTGCACACCCCTGCAAAACAAAGTTAGACGCCTCTACTTTCTTTGCATATTTTACGTGGTTTGGGGATTTCAATAAGTGTCGTTCTAACTTACGAACAAGAACCACAACATTGATACTAGTATTGTTAATCACTCGTTGTAAATTGGATCTTAACTATGCTAGGAGAAACAGGCACCCGCAAAGCCACTTATGCAATACAAGTTGCATGTCAAGCGTGGAGAAAGTCTCATGAACGATGTCATGTAAGGTTAGCCCGGGCCGCTTCATCCCAACATACCGCAAGATGCAAAGTACACAAGAAGCAATCAACAATAAAAGCATCAACGCCCACAATGACCATTGTGTTCTACTCGTGCAACAGATCTACATACAGACACGGCTCTGATACCACTGTAGGGGTTCGTAGCATGGAAAACAAAAAATTTCTATCGCATACAAACAAACAAGCCAAGATCTATCTACTAGATTGTAGCAACGAGTCGATAGAATACCTTACCCTCGAAGATTCCAAAGCGGTTAACGAGAGCGGATTCTCGTGGGTGATGTAGTCGTACTCTTTCCGATCTCAAGATCGCATAGACGATCCTTCCGGCGCCACGTTCCGGCAGCGCTCCCGCAGTCGGTCACACGTTCGGTACTCGACGAAGACCTTCCTCTCCCTTGTTCCAGCAGGCAGCGGAGGTTGTAGTACTCTCCTCGAGATTTCAGCAGCACAATGGCGTGGTACCGGAAGTAGAGGGGAGATCTCGCAGGTCTTCGTCTTAAGCCGGAGCGAGTATGGTGGAGTATGAGAGAGTCTTTAGTGGTCTAGGGATTAGACACACCAATTAGAAGGCTCTAAACCGAAGGCTAGGGCAATTAGAAGCTCTAAACCAAAACGGCTCTAAACCGGAGGCTGTGGCTAGGGTTTAGATTTAGAGGATAGGAACTTGTGTGTCTTGGAGGGGTGCCCTGCCCCTCCTTTTATAGGTGGAGGGAGGCGCGCCTGGGGAGGGGAGTCCCTCCCCAACTCGGCCTCAAGGAGGGCCGGCGGTGGGAGGAGGAACTCCTCCCCCAAGTCGGCTTCAAACTTCCTTCTCCTCTTTCCCACTTCCCAAAATAGCCGTTTGACTTTTCAAACTAGCCGTTTGACTTTTCAAACTAGGATTTGAATAAATCCTCTATTTGGAACAGCGATGACACTTAGTACATGATGCAATCATACCAACTTGATATAACACATTCATGTAACCTTCCCCCCGGAGTGCCGGACATTACGGAACCTTCTAGAACATTCCCGATGAAAACACCGGAATCATTCCACAACTCCGAAACGGGACTTTCCTTATATGAATCTTTTTCTCCGGACTATTCCGGATCTCCTCGTGATATCCCGAATCCCATCCGAGACTCCGAACAACATTAGTCTCTTTCTCATGATTCCATAACTACTCAAACAACGTCGAATCCTTAAGTCTGTCTCCCTACGGTTCGTGAATTATGCGGACATGATCGAGACACTTCTCCGATCAATAACCAATAGAGGAATCTGGAAATTCATATGGCTCCCACATATTTCTACGATTACTTTGCGATCGAATGAACCACTTACATATGATACCAATTTCCCTTTGTCTCACGATAGTTTACTTATCCGAGGTTATGATCGTCGGTATCTCTGCATACCTAGTTCAACCTCGTTACTGATAAGTACTCTTTTCTCGTTCCCGTGATATGTGATCCCTTGTGAGCCAGTCACATGCTTGCAAGCTAATTGGGTGACATTTCACCGAGAGGGCCTAGAGTATATCTATCCGTCATATGGATGGACAAATCCCACTCTTGATCCATGTGTTTCAACCAATACTTTCTGAACACTCAATGCCACCTTTATAGCCACCATATTACGGTGTGGTGTTTGATGACATCAAAGCATCCATCCGGAAAAGGTGATATGCATGATCTCATGGTCGAAGGTATTAGGTTACTATGTATCGAGAAAGCATATAGCAATTGAACTATTGAAATGACTTGATCTTTATGCTACGCTTATCTATAGGAGTATGTCCATCACATCATTCTCCTAATGATATGATCATGTTGTTAATAACATCTCTATGTTCATGATCAGGAAACCATGATCATATATTAACCAACAAGCTAGTTTAACAAGAGGCTTTACTAGGGACTCTTATTTTAGTTTACAAATCAAACAAGTATTAATGTTTCTGGTTAATACAATTATAGCATGGTATGTAAACATTTATCATAAGTGTGAAGATATGATAATAATCACTTTATTATTGCCTCTTGGGCATATCTCCAACAGGTTTTACATCATCCTATGGCCTAAACAAACACAAAACAAGAGAGAGCTATGCCGGGCTATAATTGTCAGAGGAACGTTTAGGGGGTAGACGATCCGAGTGTGCACAGATCAGGCTTTCGCCGGAGGAAGACCACGAGAACGTCGGAATCAGATGAAAAATTGCATGTGTCCATAGCATATGTGTGTGAGTGTGCTCCAAGGTTGGTATAGGTGCTTGCATGTGTCCCCCTTCGCATGAAAGCGCTCTAACCTAGAAGCGAAGGTTCTGGACCCGTATAAGGGGGAATCTCCCCGTTTAGGTGAAACCGGGTAGGATAGTGCCCCAACTTGTGAACCAACATGGTTTGACATCATCCTATGACCTAAACAAACACAAAAAAAGAGAGAGCTACGCCGGGCTAACACTGTTAGAGGAACATCTAGGGGGGTAGACGATCCGAGTGTGCATAGATCAGGGTTTCGCCGGACGAAGGCCACGAGAACGTCGGAATCAGATGAAACTTTGCATGTGTCCCTAGCATATGTGTGTGATTGTTGTGCAAGGTTGGTATAGGTGCTTGCATGTGTCCCCCATCGCATGCATGCGCTCTAACCCAGAAGCGAAGATTCTCGACGTGCATAAGGGTGAATCTCCCCGTTTAGGTGAAACCGGGTAGGATAGTGCCCCAACTTGTGAACCAACAGGGTTTTACATCAACCTATTACCTAAACAAACACAAAACAAGAGTGATCTACGCCGGGCTACCACTGTCAGAGGAACGTCTAGGGGGTAGACGATCCGAGTGTGCACAGAGCAGGGTTTCGCCGGAGGAAGACCACGAGAACGTCGGAATCAGATGAAAACTTGCATGTGTCCCTAGCATATGTGTGTGAGTGTGCTGCAAGGTTCGTATAGGTGCTTGCATGTGTCCCCCCTCGCATGCATGCGCTCTAACCTAGAAGCGAAGGTTCTGGACCCGTATAAGGGGAATCTCCCCGTTTAGGTGAAACCGGGTAGGATAATGCCCCAACTTGTGAACCAACATGGTTTTACATTATCCTATGACCTAAACAATAACAAAACAAGAGAGAGATACGCCAGGCTACCACTGTCAACGGAACGTCTAGGGGGGTAGATGATCCGAGTGTGCACCGATCAAGGTTTCGCCGGAGGAAGGCCAGGAGAATGTCGGAATCAGATGAAAACTTGCATTTGTCCCTAGCATATGTGTGTGAGTGTGCTGCAAGGTTGGTATAGGTGCTTGAATGTGTCCGCGCTCGCATGCATGCGCTCTAACCCAGAAGCGAAGGTTCTCGACGTGCATAAGGGGGAATCTCCCCCTTTAGGTGAAACCGGGAGGATAGTGCCCCAACTTGTGAACCAGCATAGTTTTACATCAACCTATGACCTAAACAAACACAAAACAAGAGAGATCTACGCCAGGCTACCCCTATCAGAGGAACTTCTAGGCGGGTAGACGATCCGACTGTGCACAGATCAGGGTTTCACCGGAGGAAGGCCACGAGAACGTCGTAATCATATGAAAACTTGCATGTGTCCCTAGCATATGTGTGTGAGTGTGCTACAAGGTTGGTATAGGTGCTTGCATGTGAACCCCCTCGCATGCATGCTCTCTAACCTAGAAGCGAAGGTTCTGGACCCGTATAAGGGGGAATCTCCCCGTTTAGGTGAAACCGGGTAGGATAGTGGCCAAACTTTTGAACCAACATGGTTTTACATCAACCTATGACCTAAACAAACACAAAACAAGACAGAGCTACGCCGGGCTACCCCTGTCAGAAGAACTTCTAGGGGGTAGACGATCCGAGTGTGCACAAATCAGGGTTTAGCCGGAGGAAGGCCACGAGAACGACGGAATCAGATGAAAACTTGCATCTGTCCCTAGCATATGTGTGTGAGTGTGCTGCAAGGTTGGTATAGGTGCTTGCCTGTGCGCCCCCTCGCATGCATGCGCTCTAACCAAGAAGCGAAGGTTCTAGACCCATATAAGGGGGAATCTCCCCGTTTAGGTGAAACCGGGCAGTATAGTGCCCCAACTTGTGAACCAACATGGTTTTACATCAACCTATGACCTAGACAAACACAAAACAAGAGAGAGCTACGCCAGGCTACCACTGTCAAAGGAACGTCTAGGGGGGTAGACGATCCTAGTGTGCACCGATCAAGGTTTCACCGGAGGAAGGCCACGAGAACGTCGGAATCAGATGAAAACTTGCATTTGTCCCTAGCATATGTGTGTGAGTGTGCTGCAAGGTTGGTATAGGTGCTTGAATGTGTCCCCGCTCGCATGCATGCGCTCTAACCTAGAAGCGAAGGTTCTCGACGTGAATAAGGGGGAATCTCCCCCTTTAGGTGAAACCGGGTAGGATAGTGCCCCAACTTGTGAACCAACATGGTTTTACATCATCCTACGACTTAAACAAACATACTCCCTCCGTTTCAGAGCTTAAGGCGTCCTCGTTTTGCGTGTTTTTTTATTTGACCAAGAATTACTCTAAATACGTAATGATTTTTGGTATAAAACTAGTATCACAGGAAAGTATTTTTAAATATGAATCCAATGGTACTAATTATGTACAATATAATCAAGATTTTGTTGCTCAATTCTTTTGGTCAAACTTTGCTTTGGATAGCGTGTGCGCCTTAAGCCTTGAAACGGAGGTTGTAAAACAAGAGAGAGCTACGCCGGGCTAAGGAACGTCTAGGGGGTAGACGATCCGAGTGTGCATAGATCAGGGTTTCGCCGGAGGAAGGCCACGAGAATGTCGGAATCAGATTAAAACTTGCATGGGTCCCTAGCATATGTGTGTGATTGTTGGGCAGGGTTGGTATAGGTGCTTGCATGTATCCCCCCTCGCATGCAAGCGCTCTAACCTAGATGCGGAGGTTCTGGACCCGTATAAGGGGGAATCTTCCTGTTTAGGTGAAACCGGGTAGGATAGTGCCCCAACTTGTGAACCAACATGGTTTTACATCATCCTATGACCTAAACAGACATAAAATAAGAGAGACCTACACCGGGCTACCCCTGTCAGAAGAACGTCTAGGAGGGTAGACGATCCGAGTGTGCACAGATCAGGGTTTCGACGGAGGAAGGCCACGCGAACGTCGCAATCAGATGAAAACTTTCATGTGTCCCTAGCATATGTGTGTGATTGTGGTGCAAGGTTGGTATAGGTGCTTGCATGTTTCCCCCCTCGCATGCATGCGCTCTAACCTAGAAGCGAAGGTTCTGGACCCGTATAAGGGGGAATCTCCCTGTTTAGGTGAAACCGGGCAGGATAGTGCCCCAACTTGTGAACCAAAATGGTTTTACATCATCCTATCACCTAAACAAACACAAAACAAGAGAGAGCTACGCTGGGCTACCCTGTCAGAGGAATGTCTAGGGGGGTAGACGATCCGAGTGTGCACAGATCAGGGTTTCGCCGGAGGAAGATCAGAAGAACGACGGAATCAGATGAAAACTTGCATGTGTCCCTAGCATATGTGTGTGATTGTGGTGAAAGGTTGGTATGGGTGCTTGCATGTTTCCCCCTCGCATGCATGAGCTCTAACCTAGAAGCGAAGGTTCTGGACCCGTATATGGGGGAATCTCCCCGTTTAGGTGAAACCGGGTAGGATAGTTCCCGAACTTGTGAACCAACATGGTTTTACATCAGGCTATGACCTAAACAAACACAAAACAAGAGAGAGCTACGCTGGGCTACCCCTGTCAGAGGAAGGTCTAGGGGGGTAGACGATCCGAGTGTGCACAGATCAGGGTTTCGCTGAGGAAGACCACGAGAACGACGGAATCAGATGAAAACTTGCATGTGTCCCTAGCATATTTGTGTGATTGTGGTGCAAGGTTGGTATAGGTGTTTGCATGTGTCCCCCCTCACATGAATGCGCTCTAACCTAGAAGAGAAGGTTCTCGACCCATATAAGGGGGAATCTCCCCGTTTAGGTGAAACCGGGTAGGATAGTTCCCCAACTTGTGAACCAACATGATTTTACATCATCCTATGACCTAAACAAACACAAAACAAGAGAGAGATATGTCGGGCTACCACTGTCAGAGGAACGTCTAGGGGGGTAGACGATCTGAGTGAGCACAGATCAGGGTTTCGCCGGAGGAAGGCCACGAGCACGTCGGAATCAGATGAAAACTTGCATGTCTTCCTAGCATATGTGTGTGATTGTGGTGCAAGGTTGGTATAGGTGCTTGCATGTGTTCCCCCTCGCATGCATGCGCTCTAACCTAGAAGCGAAGGTTCTCGACGTGCATAAGGGGGAATCTCCCCCTTTAGGTGAAACCGGGTAGGATAGTGCCCCAACTTGTGAACCAACATGGTTTTACATCATCCTATGACTTAAACAAACATACTCCCTCCGTTTCAGAGCTTAAGGCGTCCTCGTTTTGCGTGTTTTTTCTTTGACCAAGAATTACTCTAAATACGTAAAGATTTTTGGTATAAAACTAGTATCACTGGAAATTAATTTTAAATATGAATCCAACGGTACTAATTATGTACAATATAATCATGATTTTGTTGCTCAATTCTTTTAGTCAAACTTTGCTTTGGAAAGCGTGTGCGCCTTAAGCCTTGAAACGGAGGTAGTAAAACTAGAGAAAGCTACGTCGGGCTACCCCTGTCAGAGGAACGTCTAGGGGGTAGACGATCCGAGTGTGCACAGATCAGGGTTTCGCCGGAGGAAGGCCACGAGAACGTCGAAATCAGATGAAAACTTGCATGGGTCCCTAGCATATGTGTGTGAGTGTGCTGCAAGGTTGGTATAGGTGCTTGCATGTCTCCCCCCTCGCATGCATGCGCTCTAACCTAGAAACAAAGGTTCTTGACCCGTATAAGGGGGAATCTCTCCGTTTAGGTGAAACCGGGTAGGATAGTGCCCCAACTTGTGAACCAACATGGTTTTACATCATCCTATGACCTAAACAAACACAAAACAAGAGAGAGCTACGCCAGGCTACCCCTGTCAGAGGAACGTCTAGGGGGGTAGACGATCCGAGTGTGCACAGATCAGGGTTTTTACCGGAGGAAGGCCACGAGAACATCGGAATCAGATGAAAACTTGCATGTGTCCCTAGCATATGTGTGTGATTGTGGTGCAAGGTTGGTATAGGTGCTTGCATGTGTCCCCCCTCGCATGCATGCTCTAACCTAGAAGCGAAGGTTCTGGACCCGTATAAGGGGGAATCTCCCCGTTTAGGTGAAACCGGGTAGGATAGTGCCCCAACTTGTGAACCAACATGGTTTTACATCATCCTATGACCTAAAAAAACACAAAACAAGAGAGAGCTACGCCGGGCTATAATTGTCAGAGGAACGTTTAGGGGGGTAGACGATCCGAGTGTGCACAGATCAGGGTTTCGGCGGAGGAAGACCACGAGAACGTCGGAATCAGATGAAAATTGCATGTGTCCCTAGCATATGTGTGTGAGTGTGCTGCAAGGTTTGTATAGGTGCTTGCATGTGTCCCGCTTCGCATGCAAGCGCTCTAACCTAGAAGCGAAGGTTCTGGACCCGTATAAGGGGGAATCTCCCTGTTTAGGTGAAACCGGGTAGGATAGTGCCCCAACTTGTGAACCAACATGGTTTTACATCATCCTATGACCTCAAAAAACACAAAAAGAAAGAGCTACGCTGGGCTAACACTGTCAGAAGAACGTCTAGGGGGGTAGACGATCCGAGTGTGCACAGATCAGGGTTTCGACGGAGGAAGGCCACGAGAACGTCGGAATCAGATGAAAACTTTCATGTGTCCCTAGCATATGTGTGTGATTATGGTGCAAGGTTGGTATAGGTCCTTGCATGTTTCCCCCCTCGCATGCATGCGCTCTAACCTAGAAGCAAAGGTTTGGACCCGTATAAGGGGGAATCTCCCTGTTTAGGTGAAACCGGGCAGGATAGTGCCCCAACATGTGAACCAACATGGTTTTACATCATCCTATGACCTAAACAAACACAAAACAAGAGAGAGCTACGCCGGGCTACCCCTGTCAGAGGAACGTCTAGGGGGGTATACGATCCGAGTGTGCACAGATCAGGGTTTCGCCGGAGGAAGATCACGAGAACGACGGAATCAGATGAAAACTTGCATGTGTCCCTAGCATATGTGTGTGATTGTGGTGAAAGGTTGGTATGGGTGCTTGCATGTTTCCCCCCTCGCATGCATGCGCTCTAACCTAGAAGCGAAGGTTCTAGACCCGTATAAGGGGGAATCTCCCCGTTTAGGTGAAACCGGGTAGGATAGTGCCCCAACTTGTGAACCAACATGGTTTTACCTCATCCTATGACCTAAAAAAACACAAAACAAGAGAGAGCTACGCGGGCTACCCCTGTCAGAGGAACGTCTAGGGGGGTAGACGATCCGAGTGTGCACAGATCAGGGTTTCACCGAGGAAGACCACGAGAACGACGGAATCAGATGAAAACTTGCATGTGTCCCTAGAATATGTGTGTGATTGTGGTGCAGGTTGGTATAGGTGTTTGCATGTGTCCCCCCTCGCATGCATGCGCTCTAACCTAGAAGCGAAGGTTCTGGACCCATATAAGGGGGAATCTCCCCGTTTAGGTGAAACCGGGTAGGATAGTGCCCCAACTTGTGAACCAACATGGTTTTACATTATCCTATGACCTAAACAAACACAAAAACAAGAGAGAGATATGTCGGGCTACCCTGTCAGAGGAACGTCTAGGGGGGTAGACGATCCGAGTGTGCACAGATCAGGGTTTCGCTGGAGGAAGGCCACGAGAACGTCGGAATCAGATGAAAACTTGCATGTGTCCCTAGCATATGTGTGTGATTGTTGTGCAAGGTTGGTATAGGTGCTTGCATGTCTCCCCCCTCGCATGCAAGCTCTCTAACCTAGAAAGGAGGTTCTAGACCCGTATAAGGGGGAATCTCCCTGTTTAGGTGAAACCGGGTAGGATAGTGCCCCAACTGTGAACCAACATGGTTTTACATCATCCTATGACCTAAACAAACAAAAAACAAGAAAGAGCTACACCGGGCTACCCCTGTCAGAAGAACGTCTAGGGGGTAGACGATCCGAGTGTGCACAGATCAGGGTTTTGACGGAGGAAGGCCACGAGAACGTCGGAATCAGATGAAAACTTTGCATGTGTCCCTAGCATATGTGTGTGATTGTGGTGAAAGGTTGGTATAGGTGCTTGCATGTTTCCCCCCTCGCATGCATGCGCTCTAACCTAGAAGCGAAGGTTCTGGACCCGTATAAGGGGGAATCTCCCCGTTTAGGTGAAACCGGGTAGGATAGTGGCCCAACTTGTGAACCAACATGGTTTTACATCATCCTATGACCTAAACAAACACAAAACAAGAGAGAGCTACGCCGGGCTACCCCTGTCAGAGGAACGTCTAGGGGGGTAGACGATCCGAGTGTGCACAGATCAGGGTTTCGCCGGAGGAAGATCACGAGAACGACGGAATCAGATGAAAACTTCCATGTGTCCCTAGCATATGTGTGTGATTGTGGTGCAAGGTTGGTATATGTGCTTGCATGTTTCCCCCCTCGCATGCAAGCGCTCTAACCTAGAAGCGAAGGTTCTGGACCCGTATAAGGGGAATCTCCCCGTTTAGGTGAAACCGGGTAGGATAGTGCCCCAACTTGTGAACCAACATGGTTTTACATCATCCTATGACCTAACCAAACACAAAACAAGAGAGCTACGCCGGGCTACCCCTGTCAGAGGAACGTCTAGGGGGGTAGACGATCCGAGTGTGCATAGATCAGGGTTTCGCCGGAGGAAGACCACGAGAACGACGGAATTAGATGAAAACTTGCATGTGTCCCTAGCATATGTGTGTGATTGTGGTGCAGGGTTGGTATAGGTGCTTGAATGTGTCCCCCTTGCATGCAAGCGCTCTAACCTAGAAGCGGAGGTTCTGGACCCGTATAAGGGGGAATCTTCCTGTTTAGGTGAAACCGGGTAGGATAGTGCTCCAACTTGTGAACCAACATGGTTTTACATCATCCTATGACCTAAACAAACAAAAAATAAGAGAGAGCTACACCAGGCTACCCCTGTCAGAAAACGTCTAGGGGGGTAGACGATCCGAGTGTTTACAGATCAGGGTTTCGACGGAGGAAGGCCACGAGAACGTCGGAATCAGATGAAAACTTTCATGTGTCCCTAGCATATGTGTGTGATTATGGTGCAAGGTTGGTATAGGTCCTTGCATGTTTCCCCCCTCGCATGCATGCGCTCTAACCTAGAAGCAAAGGTTCTAGACCCGTATAAGGGGGAATCTCCCTGTTTAGGTGAAACCGGGCAGGATAGTGCCCCAACATGTGAACCAACATGGTTTTACATCATCCTATGACCTAAACAAACACAAAACAAGAGAGAGCTACGCCGGGCTACCCCTGTCAGAGGAACGTCTAGGGGGGTATACGATCCGAGTGTGCACAGATCAGGGTTTCGCCGGAGGAAGATCACGAGAACGACGGAATCAGATGAAAACTTGCATGTGTCCCTAGCATATGTGTGTGATTGTGGTGAAGGTTGGTATGGGTGCTTGCATGTTTCCCCCCTCGCATGCATGCGCTCTAACCCAGAAGCGAAGGTTCTGGACCCGTATAAGGGGGAATCTCCCCGTTTAGGTGAAACCGGGTAGGATAGTGCCCCAACTTGTGAACCAACATGGTTTTACCTCATCCTATGACCTAAACAAACACAAAACAAGAGAGAGCTACGCCGGGCTACCCCTGTCAGAGCAACGTCTAGGGGGGTAGACGATCCGAGTGTGCACAGATCAGGGTTTCACCGAGGAAGACCACGAGAACGACGGAATCAGATGAAAACTTGCATGTGTCCCTAGAATATGTGTGTGATTGTGGTGCAAGGTTGGTATAGGTGTTTGCATGTGTCCCCCTCGCATGCATGCGCTCTAACCTAGAAGCGAAGGTTCTGGACCCATATAAGGGGGAATCTCCCCGTTTAGGTGAAACCGGGTAGGATAGTGCCCCAACTTGTGAACCAACATGATTTTACATCATCCTATGACCTAAACAAACACAAAACAAGAGATAGATATGTCGGGCTACCACTGTTAGAGGAACGTCTAGGGGGGTAGACGATCCGAGTGTGCACAGATCAGGGTTTCGCTGGAGGAAGGCCACGAGAACGTCGGAATCAGATGAAAACTTGCATGTGTCCCTAGCATATGTGTGTGATTGTTGTGCAAGGTTGGTATAGGTGCTTGCATGTGTCCCCCCTCGCATGCAAGCTCTCTAACCTAGAAGAGGAGGTTCTAGACCCGTATAAGGGGGAATCTCCCTGTTTAGGTGAAACCGGGTAGGATAGTGCCCCAACTATGAACCAACATGGTTTTACATCATCCTATGACCTAAACAAACAAAAAACAAGAAAGAGCTACACCGGGCTACCCTGTCAGAAGAACGTCTAGGGGTAGACGATCCGAGTGTGCACAGATCAGGGTTTCGACGGAGGAAGGCCACGAGAACGTCGGAATCAGATGAAAACTTTCATGTGTCCCTAGCATATGTGTGTGATTGTGGTGCAAGGTTGGTATAGGTGCTTGCATGTTTCCCCCCTCGCATGCATGCGCTCTAACCTAGAAGCGAAGGTTATGGACCCGTATAAGGGGGAATCTCCCCGTTTAGGTGAAACCGGGTAGGATAGTGCCCCAACTTGTGAACCAACATGGTTTTACATCATCCTATGACCTAAACAAACACAAAACAAGAGAGAGCTACGCCGGGCTACCCCTGTCAGAGGAACGTCTAGGGGGGTAGACGATCCGAGTGTGCATAGATCAGGGTTTCGCCGGAGGAAGATCACGAGAACGACGGAATCAGATGAAAACTTCCATGTGTCCCTAGCATATGTGTGTGATTGTGGTGCAAGGTTGGTATATGTGCTTGCATGTTTCCCCCCTCGCGTGCATGCGCTCTAACCTAGAAGCGAAGGTTCTGGACCCGTATAAGGGGGAATCTCCCCGTTTAGGTGAACCGGGTAGGATAGTGCCCCAACTTGTGAACCAACATGGTTTTACATCATCCTATCACCTAACCAAACACAAAACAAGAGAGCTACGCCGGGCTACCCCCGTCATAGGAACGTCTAGGGGGGTATACGATCCGAGTGTGCACAGATCAGGGTTTCGCCGGAGGAAGACCACGAGAACGACGGAATTAGATGAAAACTTGCATGTGTCCCTAGCATATGTGTGTGATTGTGGTGCAGGTTGGTATAGGTGCTTGCATGTGTCCCCCCTCGCATGCAAGCGCTCTAACCTAGAAGCGGAGGTTCTGGACCCGTATAAGGGGGAATCTCCTGTTTAGGTGAAACTGGGTAGGATAGTGCCCCAACTTGTGAACCAACATGGTTTTACATCATCCTATGACCTAAACAAACAAAAATAAGAGAGAGCTACACCGGCTACCCCTGTCAGAAGAACGTCTAGGGGGTAGACGATCCGAGTGTGCACAGATCAGGGTTTCGACGGAGGAAGGCCACGAGAACGTCGGAATCAGATGAAAACTTTCATGTGTCCCTAGCATATGTGTGTGATTATGGTGCAAGGTTGGTATAGGTGCTTGCATGTTTCCCCCCTCGCATGCATGCGCTCTAACCTAGAAGCAAAGGTTCTAGACCCGTATAAGGGGGAATCTCCCTGTTTAGGTGAAACCGGGCAGGATAGTGCCCCAACATGTGAACCAACATGGTTTTACATCATCCTATGACCTAAACAAACACAAAACAAGAGAGAGCTACGCCGGGCTACCCCTGTCAGAGGAACGTCTAGGGGGGTATACGATCCGAGTGTGCACAGATCAGGGTTTCGCCGGAGGAAGATCACGAGAACGACGGAATCAGATGAAAACTTGCATGTGTCCCTAGCATATGTGTGTGATTGTGGTGCAAGGTTGGTATGGGTGCTTGCATGTTTCCCCCCTCGCATGCATGCGCTCTAACCTAGAAGCGAAGGTTCTGGACCCGTATAAGGGGGAATCTCCCCGTTTAGGTGAAACCGGGTAGGATAGTGCCCCAACTTGTGAACCAACATGGTTTTACCTCATCCTATGACCTAAAAAAACACAAAACAAGAGAGAGCTACGCCGGGCTACCCCTGTCAGAGCAACGTCTAGGGGGTAGACGATCCGAGTGTGCACAGATCAGGGTTTCACCGAGGAAGACCACGAGAACGACGGAATCAGATGAAAACTTGCATGTGTCCCTAGAATATGTGTGTGATTGTGGTGCAAGGTTGGTATAGGTGTTTGCATGTGTCCCCCCTCGCATGCATGCGCTCTAACCTAGAAGCGAAGGTTCTGGACCCATATAAGGGGGAATCTCCCCGTTTAGGTGAAACCGGGTAGGATAGTGCCCCAACTTGTGAACCAACATGATTTTACATCATCCTATGACCTAAACAAACACAAAACAAGAGATAGATATGTCGGGCTACCACTGTTAGAGGAACGTCTAGGGGGGTAGACGATCCGAGTGTGCACAGATCAGGGTTTCGCTGGAGGAAGGCCACGAGAACGTCGGAATCAGATGAAAACTTGCATGTGTCCCTAGCATATGTGTGTGATTGTTGTGCAAGGTTGGTATAGGTGCTTGCATGTGTCCCCCCTCGCATGCAAGCTCTCTAACCTAGAAGAGGAGGTTCTAGACCCGTATAAGGGGGAATCTCCCTGTTTAGGTGAAACCGGGTAGGATAGTGCCCCAACTTATGAACCAACATGGTTTTACATCATCCTATGACCTAAACAAACAAAAAACAAGAAAGAGCTACACCGGGCTACCCCTGTCAGAAGAACGTCTAGGGGGTAGACGATCCGAGTGTGCACAGATCAGGGTTTCGACGGAGGAAGGCCACGAGAACGTCGGAATCAGATGAAAACTTTCATGTGTCCCTACCATATGTGTGTGATTGTGGTGCAAGGTTGGTATAGGTGCTTGCATGTTCCCCCCTCGCATGCATGCGCTCTAACCTAGAAGCGAAGGTTCTGGACCCGTATAAGGGGGAATCTCCCCGTTTAGGTGAAACCGGGTAGGATAGTGCCCAACTTGTGAACCAACATGGTTTTACATCATCCTATGACCTAAACAAACACAAAACAAGAGAGAGCTACGCCGGGCTACCCCTGTCAGAGGAACGTCTAGGGGGTAGACGATCCGAGTGTGCACAGATCAGGGTTTCGCCGGAGGAAGATCACGAGAACGACGGAATCAGATGAAAACTTGCATGTGTCCCTAGCATATGTGTGTGATTGTGGTGAAAGGTTGGTATAGGTGCTTGCATGTTTCCCCCCTCGCATGCATGCGCTCTAACCTAGAAGCGAAGGTTCTGGACCCGTATAAGGGGGAATCTCCCCGTTTAGGTGAAACCGGGTAGGATAGTGCCCCAACTTGTGAACCAACATGGTTTTACATCATCCTATGACCTAAACAAACACAAAACAAGAGAGCTACGCCGGGCTACCCCGTCAGAGGAACGTCTAGGGGGGTAGACGATCCGAGTGTGCACAGATCAGGGTTTCGCCGGAGGAAGACCACGAGAACGACGGAATCAGATGAAAACTTGCATGTGTCCCTAGCATATGTGTGTGATTGTGGTGCAAGGTTGGTATAGGTGCTTGCATGTGTCCCCCCTCGCATGCAAGCGCTCTAACCTAGAAGCGGAGGTTCTGGACCCGTATAAGGGGGAATCTCCCTGTTTAGGTGAAACCGGGTAGGATAGTGCCCCAACTTGTGAACCAACATGGTTTTACATCATCCTATGACCTAAACAAACATAAAATAAGAGAGAGCTACACCGGGCTACCCCTGTCAGAAGAACGTCTAGGGGGGTAGACGATCCGAGTGTGCACAGATCAGGGTTTCGACGGAGGAAGGCCACGAGAACGTCGGAATCAGATGAAAACTTTCATGTGTCCCTAGCATATGTGTGTGATTGTGGTGCAAGGTTGGTATAGGTGCTTGCATGTGTCCCCCCTCGCATGCATGCGCTCTAACCTAGAAGCAAAGGTTCTAGACCCGTATAAGGGGGAATCTCCCTGTTTAGGTGAAACCGGGCAGGATAGTGCCCCAACATGTGAACCAACATGGTTTTACATCATCCTATGACCTAAACAAACACAAAACAAGAGAGAGCTACGCCGGGCTACCCCTGTCAGAGAACGTCTAGGGGGGTAGACGATCCGAGTGTGCACAGATCAGGGTTTCGCCGGAGGAAGATCACGAGAACGACGGAATCAGATGAAAACTTGCATGTGTCCCTAGCATATGTGTGTGATTGTGGTGAAAGGTTGGTATGGGTGCTTGCATGTTTCCCCCCTCGCATGCATGCGCTCTAACCTAGAAGCGAAGGTTCTGGACCCGTATAAGGGGGAATCTCCCCGTTTAGGTGAAACCGGGTAGGATAGTGCCCCAACTTGTGAACCAACATGGTTTTACATCATCCTATGACCTAAAAAAACACAAAACAAGAGAGAGCTACGCCGGGCTACCCCTGTCAGAGGAACGTCTAGGGGGGTAGACGATCCGAGTGTGCACAGATCAGGGTTTCACCGAGGAAGACCACGAGAACGACGGAATCAGATGAAAACTTGCATGTGTCCCTAGAATATGTGTGTGATTGTGGTGCAAGGTTGGTATAGGTGTTTGCATGTGTCCCCCCTCGCATGCATGCGCTCTAACCTAGAAGCGAAGGTTCTGGACCCATATAAGGGGGAATCTCCCCGTTTAGGTGAAACCGGGTAGGATAGTGCCCCAACTTGTGAACCAACATGATTTTACATCATCCTATGACCTAAACAAACACAAAACAAGAGAGAGATATGCCGGGCTACCCCTGTCAGAGGAACGTCTAGGGGGGTAGACGATCCGAGTGTGCACAGATCAGGGTTTCGCTGGAGGAAGGCCACGAGAACGTCGGAATCAGATGAAAACTTGCATGTGTCCCTAGCATATGTGTGTGATTGTTGTGCAAGGTTGGTATAGGTGCTTGCATGTGTCCCCCCTCGCATGCAAGCTCTCTAACCTAGAAGAGGAGGTTCTAGACCCGTATAAGGGGGAATCTCCCTGTTTAGGTGAAACCGGGTAGGATAGTGCCCCAACTTGTGAACCAACATGGTTTTACATCATCCTATGACCTAAACAAACAAAAAACAAGAAAGAGCTACACCGGGCTACCCCTGTCAGAAGAACGTCTAGGGGGTAGACGATCCGAGTGTGCACAGATCAGGGTTTCGACGGAGGAAGGCCACGAGAACGTCGGAATCAGATGAAAACTTTCATGTGTCCCTAGCATATGTGTGTGATTGTGGTGCAAGGTTGGTATAGGTGCTTGCATGTTTCCCCCCTCGCATGCATGCGCTCTAACCTAGAAGCGAAGGTTCTGGACCCGTATAAGGGGGAATCTCCCCGTTTAGGTGAAACCGGGTAGGATAGTGCCCCAACTTGTGAACCAACATGGTTTTACATCATCCTATGACCTAAACAAACACAAAACAAGAGAGAGCTACGCCGGGCTACCCCTGTCAGAGGAACGTCTAGGGGGTAGACGATCCGAGTGTGCACAGATCAGGGTTTCGCCGGAGGAAGATCACGAGAACGACGGAATCAGATGAAAACTTGCATGTGTCCCTAGCATATGTGTGTGATTGTGGTGCAAGGTTGGTATAGGTGCTTGCATGTTTCCCCCCTCGCATGCATGCGCTCTAACCTAGAAGCGAAGGTTCTGGACCCGTATAAGGGGGAATCTCCCCGTTTAGGTGAAACCGGGTAGGATAGTGCCCCAACTTGTGAACCAACATGGTTTTACATCAACCTATGACCTAGACAAACACAAAACAAGAGAGCTACGCCGGGCTACCCCCGTCATAGGAACGTCTAGGGGGGTAGACGATCCGAGTGTGCACAGATCAGGGTTTCGCCGGAGGAAGACCACGAGAACGACGGAATCAGATGAAAACTTGCATGTGTCCCTAGCATATGTGTGTGATTGTGGTGCAAGGTTGGTATAGGTGCTTGCATGTGTCCCCCCTCGCATGCATGCGCTCTAACCTAGAAGCGGAGGTTCTGGACCCGTATAAGGGGGAATCTCCCTGTTTAGGTGAAACCGGGTAGGATAGTGCCCCAACTTGTGAACCAACATGGTTTTACATCATCCTATGACCTAAACAAACAAAACAAGAGAGAGCTACGCCGGGCTACCCCCGTCAGAAGAACGTCTAGGGGGGTAGACGATCCGAGTGTGCACAGATCAGGGTTTCGACGGAGGAAGGCCACGAGAACGTCGGAATCAGATGAAAACTTTCATGTGTCCCTAGCATATGTGTGTGATTGTGGTGCAAGGTTGGTATAGGTGCTTGCATGTTCCCCCCTCGCATGCATGCGCTCTAACCTAGAAGCGAAGGTTCTAGACCCGTATAAGGGGGAATCTCCCTGTTTAGGTGAAACCGGGTAGGATAGTGCCCCAACATGTGAACCAACATGGTTTTACATCATCCTATGACCTAAACAAACACAAAACAAGAGAGAGCTACGCCGGGCTACCCCTGTCAGAGGAACGTCTAGGGGGGTAGACGATCCGAGTGTGCACAGATCAGGGTTTCGCCGGAGGAAGATCACGAGAACGACGGAATCAGATGAAAACTTGCATGTGTCCCTAGCATATGTGTGTGATTGTGGTGCAAGGTTGGTATAGGTGTTTGCATGTTTCCCCCCTCGCATGCATGCGCTCTAACCTAGAAGCGAAGGTTCTGGACCCGTATAAGGGGGAATCTCCCCGTTTAGGTGAAACCGGGTAGGATAGTGCCCCAACTTGTGAACCAACATGGTTTTACATCATCCTATGACCTAAAAAACACAAAACAAGAGAGAGCTACGCCGGGCTACCCCTGTCAGAGAACGTCTAGGGGGTAGACGATCCGAGTGTGCACAGATCAGGGTTTCACCGAGGAAGACCACGAGAACGACGGAATCAGATGAAAACTTGCATGTGTCCCTAGCATATGTGTGTGATTGTGGTGCAAGGTTGGTATAGGTGTTTGCATGTGTCCCCCCTCGCATGCATGCGCTCTAACCTAGAAGCGAAGGTTCTGGACCCATATAAGGGGAATCTCCCCGTTTAGGTGAAACCGGGTAGGATAGTGCCCCAACTTGTGAACCAACATGGTTTTACATCATCCTATGACCTAAACAAACACAAAACAAGAGAGAGATACGTCGGGCTACCACTGTCAGAGGAACGTCTAGGGGGGTAGACGATCCGAGTGTGCACAGATCAGGGTTTCGCTGGAGGAAGGCCACGAGAACGTCGGAATCAGATGAAAACTTGCATGTGTCCCTAGCATATGTGTGTGATTGTTGTGCAAGGTTGGTATAGGTGCTTGCATGTGTCCCCCCTCGCATGCAAGCGCTCTAACCTAGAAGCGGAGGTTCTAGACCCGTATAAGGGGGAATCTCCCTGTTTAGGTGAAACCGGGTAGGATAGTGCCCCAACTTGTGAACCAACATGGTTTTACATCATCCTATGACCTAAACAAACAAAAAACAAGAAAGAGCTACACCGGGCTACCCCTGTCAGAAGAACGTCTAGGGGGTAGACGATCCGAGTGTGCACAGATCAGGGTTTCGACGGAGGAAGGCCACGAGAACGTCGGAATCAGATGAAAACTTGCATGTGTCCCTAGCATATGTGTGTGATTGTGGTGCAAGGTTGGTATAGGTGCTTGCATGTTTCCCCCCTCGCATGCATGCGCTCTAACCTAGAAGCGAAGGTTCTGGACCCGTATAAGGGGGAATCTCCCCGTTTAGGTGAAACCGGGTAGGATAGTGCCCCAACTTGTGAACCAACATGGTTTTACATAATCCTATGACCTAAAAAAACACAAAACAAGAGAGAGCTACGCCGGGCTACCCCTGTCAGAGGAACGTCTAGGGGGGTAGACGATCCGAGTGTGCACAGATCAGGGTTTCGCCGGAGGAAGACCACGAGAACGACGGAATCAGATGAAAACTTCCATGTGTCCCTAGCATATGTGTGTGATTGTGGTGCAAGGTTGGTATAGGTGCTTGCATGTTTCCCCCCTCGCATGCATGCGCTCTAACCTAGAAGCGAAGGTTCTGGACCCGTATAAGGGGGAATCTCCCCGTTTAGGTGAAACCGGGTAGGATAGTGCCCCAACTTGTGAACCAACATGGTTTTACATCATCCTATGACCTAAAAAACACAAAACAAGAGAGAGCTACGCCGGGCTACCCCTGTCAGAGGAACGTCTAGGGGGGTAGACGATCCGAGTGTGCACAGATCAGGGTTTCGCCGAGGAAGACCACGAGAACGACGGAATCAGATGAAAACTTGCATGTGTCCCTAGCATATGTGTGTGATTGTGGTGCAAGGTTGGTATAGGTGCTTGCATGTTTCCCCCCTCGCATGCATGCGCTCTAACCTAGAAGCGAAGGTTCTGGACCCGTATAAGGGGGAATCTCCCCGTTTAGGTGAAACCGGGTAGGATAGTGCCCCAACTTGTGAACCAACATGGTTTTACATCATCCTATGACCTAAAAAAACACAAAACAAGAGAGGTACGCCGGGCTACCCCTGTCAGAGCAACGTCTAGGGGGGTAGACGATCCGAGTGTGCACAGATCAGGGTTTCACCGAGGAAGACCACGAGAACGACGGAATCAGATGAAAACTTGCATGTGTCCCTAGAATATGTGTGTGATTGTGGTGCAAGGTTGGTATAGGTGTTTGCATGTGTCCCCCCTCGCATGCATGCGCTCTAACCTAGAAGCGAAGGTTCTGGACCCATATAAGGGGGAATCTCCCCGTTTAGGTGAAACCGGGTAGGATAGTGCCCCAACTTGTGAACCAACATGGTTTTACATCATCCTATGACCTAAACAAACACAAAACAAGAGATAGATATGTCGGGCTACCCCTGTCAGAGGAACGTCTAGGGGGGTAGACGATCCGAGTGTGCACAGATCAGGGTTTCGCTGGAGGAAGGCCACGAGAACGTCGGAATCAGATGAAAACTTGCATGTGTCCCTAGCATATGTGTGTGATTGTTGTGCAAGGTTGGTATAGGTGCTTGCATGTGTCCCCCCTCGCATGCAAGCTCTCTAACCTAGAAGAGGAGGTTCTAGACCCGTATAAGGGGGAATCTCCCTGTTTAGGTGAAACCGGGTAGGATAGTGCCCCAACTTGTGAACCAACATGGTTTTACATCATCCTATGACCTAAACAAACACAAAACAAGAAAGAGCTACACCGGGCTACCCCTGTCAGAAGAACGTCTAGGGGGTAGACGATCCGAGTGTGCACAGATCAGGGTTTCGACGAGGAAGGCCACGAGAACGTCGGAATCAGATGAAAACTTTCATGTGTCCCTAGCATATGTGTGTGATTTTGGTGCAAGGTTGGTATAGGTGCTTGCATGTTTCCCCCCTCGCATGCATGCGCTCTAACCTAGAAGCAAAGGTTCTAGACCCGTATAAGGGGGAATCTCCCTGTTTAGGTGAAACCGGGCAGGATAGTGCCCCAACATGTGAACCAACATGGTTTTACATCATCCTATGACCTAAACAAACACAAAACAAGAGAGAGCTACGCCGGGCTACCCCTGTCAGAGAAACGTCTAGGGGGTATACGATCCGAGTGTGCACAGATCAGGGTTTCGCCGGAGGAAGATCACGAGAACGACGGAATCAGATGAAAACTTGCATGTGTCCCTAGCATATGTGTGTGATTGTGGTGAAAGGTTGGTATGGGTGCTTGCATGTTTCCCCCCTCGCATGCATGCGCTCTAACCTAGAAGCGAAGGTTCTGGACCCGTATAAGGGGGAATCTCCCCGTTTAGGTGAAACCGGGTAGGATAGTGCCCCAACTTGTGAACCAACATGGTTTTACATCATCCTATGACCTAAACAAACACAAAACAAGAGAGAGCTACGCCGGGCTACCCCTGTCAGAGGAACGTCTAGGGGGGTAGACGATCCGAGTGTGCACAGATCAGGGTTTCACCGAGGAAGACCACGAGAACGACGGAATCAGATGAAAACTTGCATGTGTCCCTAGAATATGTGTGTGATTGTGGTGCAAGGTTGGTATAGGTGTTTGCATGTGTCCCCCCTCGCATGCATGCGCTCTAACCTAGAAGCGAAGGTTCTGGACCCATATAAGGGGGAATCTCCCCGTTTAGGTGAAACCGGGTAGGATAGTGCCCCAACTTGTGAACCAACATGATTTTACATCATCCTATGACCTAAACAAACACAAAACAAGAGATAGATATGTCGGGCTACCACTGTCAGAGGAACGTCTAGGGGGGTAGACGATCCGAGTGTGCACAGATCAGGGTTTCGCTGGAGGAAGGCCACGAGAACGTCGGAATCAGATGAAAACTTGCATGTGTCCCTAGCATATGTGTGTGATTGTTGTGCAAGGTTGGTATAGGTGCTTGCATGTGTCCCCCCTCGCATGCAAGCTCTCTAACCTAGAAGAGGAGGTTCTAGACCCGTATAAGGGGGAATCTCCCTGTTTAGGTGAAACCGGGTAGGATAGTGCCCCAACTTATGAACCAACATGGTTTTACATCATCCTATGACCTAAACAAACAAAAAACAAGAAAGAGCTACACCGGGCTACCCCTGTCAGAAGAACGTCTAGGGGGTAGACGATCCGAGTGTGCACAGATCAGGGTTTCGACGCAGGAAGGCCACGAGAACGTCGGAATCAGATGAAAACTTTCATGTGTCCCTAGCATATGTGTGTGATTGTGGTGCAAGGTTGGTATAGGTGCTTGCATGTTTCCCCCCTCGCATGCATGCGCTCTAACCTAGAAGCGAAGGTTATGGACCCGTATAAGGGGGAATCTCCCCGTTTAGGTGAAACCGGGTAGGATAGTGGCCCAACTTGTGAACCAACATGGTTTTACATCATCCTATGACCTAAACAAACACAAAACAAGAGAGAGCTACGCCGGGCTACCCCTGTCAGAGGAATGTCTAGGGGGGTAGACGATCCGAGTGTGCATAGATCAGGGTTTCGCCGGAGGAAGATCACGAGAACGACGGAATCAGATGAAAACTTCCATGTGTCCGTAGCATATGTGTGTGATTGTGGTGCAAGGTTGGTATATGTGCTTGCATGTTTCCCCCTCGCGTGCATGCGCTCTAACCTAGAAGCGAAGGTTCTGGACCCGTATAAGGGGGAATCTCCCCGTTTAGGTGAACCGGGTAGGATAGTGCCCCAACTTGTGAACCAACATGGTTTTACATCATCCTATCACCTAACCAAACACAAAACAAGAGAGCTACGCCGGGCTACCCCCGTCATAGGAACGTCTAGGGGGGTAGACGATCCGAGTGTGCACAGATCAGGGTTTCGCCGGAGGAAGACCACGAGAACGACGGAATTAGATGAAAACTTGCATGTGTCCCTAGCATATGTGTGTGATTGTGGTGCAGGGTTGGTATAGGTGCTTGCATGTGTCCCCCCTCGCATGCAAGCGCTCTAACCTAGAAGCGGAGGTTCTGGACCCGTATAAGGGGGAATCTTCCTGTTTAGGTGAAACTGGGTAGGATAGTGCTCCAACTTGTGAACCAACATGGTTTTACATCATCCTATGACCTAAACAAACATAAAATAAGAGAGAGCTACACCAGGCTACCCCTGTCAGAAGAACGTCTAGGGGGGTAGACGATCCGAGTGTGCACAGATCAGGGTTTCGACGGAGGAAGGCCACGAGAACGTCGGAATCAGATGAAAACTTTCATGTGTCCCTAGCATATGTGTGTGATTATGGTGCAAGGTTGGTATAGGTCCTTGCATGTTTCCCCCCTCGCATGCATGCGCTCTAACCTAGAAGCAAAGGTTCTAGACCCGTATAAGGGGGAATCTCCCTGTTTAGGTGAAACCGGGCAGGATAGTGCCCCAACATGTGAACCAACATGGTTTTACATCATCCTATGACCTAAAAAAACACAAAACAAGAGAGAGCTACGCCGGGCTACCCCTGTCAGAGGAACGTCTAGGGGGGTATACGATCCGAGTGTGCACAGATCAGGGTTTCGCCGGAGGAAGATCACGAGAACGACGGAATCAGATGAAAACTTGCATGTGTCCCTAGCATATGTGTGTGATTGTGGTGAAAGGTTGGTATGGGTGCTTGCATGTTTCCCCCCTCGCATGCATGCGCTCTAACCAGAAGCGAAGGTTCTGGACCCGTATAAGGGGGAATCTCCCCGTTTAGGTGAAACCGGGTAGGATAGTGCCCCAACTTGTGAACCAACATGGTTTTACCTCATCCTATGACCTAAAAAAACACAAAACAAGAGAGAGGTACGCCGGGCTACCCCTGTCAGAGCAACGTCTAGGGGGGTAGACGATCCGAGTGTGCACAGATCAGGGTTTCACCGAGGAAGACCACGAGAACGACGGAATCAGATGAAAACTTGCATGTGTCCCTAGAATATGTGTGTGATTGTGGTGCAAGGTTGGTATAGGTGTTTGCATGTGTCCCCCCTCGCATGCATGCGCTCTAACCTAGAAGCGAAGGTTCTGGACCCATATAAGGGGGAATCTCCCCGTTTAGGTGAAACCGGGTAGGATAGTGCCCCAACTTGTGAACCAACATGATTTTACATCATCCTATGACCTAAACAAACACAAAACAAGAGATAGATATGTCGGGCTACCACTGTTAGAGGAACGTCTAGGGGGGTAGACGATCCGAGTGTGCACAGATCAGGGTTTCGCTGGAGGAAGGCCACGAGAACGTCGGAATCAGATGAAAACTTGCATGTGTCCCTAGCATATGTGTGTGATTGTTGTGCAAGGTTGGTATAGGTGCTTGCATGTGTCCCCCCTCGCATGCAAGCTCTCTAACCTAGAAGAGGAGGTTCTAGACCCGTATAAGGGGGAATCTCCCTGTTTAGGTGAAACCGGGTAGGATAGTGCCCCAACTTATGAACCAACATGGTTTTACATCATCCTATGACCTAAACAAACAAAAAACAAGAAAGAGCTACACCGGGCTACCCCTGTCAGAAGAACGTCTAGGGGGTAGACGATCCGAGTGTGCACAGATCAGCGTTTCGACGCAGGAAGGCCACGAGAACGTCGGAATCAGATGAAAACTTTCATGTGTCCCTAGCATATGTGTGTGATTGTGGTGCAAGGTTGGTATAGGTGCTTGCATGTTTCCCCCCTCGCATGCATGCGCTCTAACCTAGAAGCGAAGGTTATGGACCCGTATAAGGGGGAATCTCCCCGTTTAGGTGAAACCGGGTAGGATAGTGGCCCAACTTGTGAACCAACATGGTTTTACATCATCCTATGACCTAAACAAACACAAAACAAGAGAGAGCTACGCCGGGCTACCCCTGTCAGAGGAATGTCTAGGGGGGTAGACGATCCGAGTGTGCATAGATCAGGGTTTCGCCGGAGGAAGATCACGAGAACGACGGAATCAGATGAAAACTTCCATGTGTCCGTAGCATATGTGTGTGATTGTGGTGCAAGGTTGGTATATGTGCTTGCATGTTTCCCCCCTCGCGTGCATGCGCTCTAACCTAGAAGCGAAGGTTCTGGACCCGTATAAGGGGGAATCTCCCCGTTTAGGTGAACCGGGTAGGATAGTGCCCCAACTTGTGAACCAACATGGTTTTACATCATCCTATCACCTAACCAAACACAAAACAAGAGAGCTACGCCGGGCTACCCCCGTCATAGGAACGTCTAGGGGGGTAGACGATCCGACTGTGCATAGATCAGGGTTTCGCCGGAGGAAGACCACGAGAACGACGGAATTAGATGAAAACTTGCATGTGTCCCTAGCATATGTGTGTGATTGTGGTGCAAGGTTGGTATAGGTGCTTGCATGTGTCCCCCCTCGCATGCAAGCGCTCTAACCTAGAAGCGGAGGTTCTGGACCCGTATAAGGGGGAATCTTCCTGTTTAGGTGAAACTGGGTAGGATAGTGCTCCAACTTGTGAACCAACATGGTTTTACATCATCCTATGACCTAAAAAAACATAAAATAAGAGAGAGATACACCAGGCTACCCCTGTCAGAAGAACGTCTAGGGGGGTAGACGATCCGAGTGTGCACAGATCAGGGTTTCGACGGAGGAAGGCCACGAGAACGTCGGAATCAGATGAAAACTTTCATGTGTCCCTAGCATATGTGTGTGATTATGGTGCAAGGTTGGTATAGGTCCTTGCATGTTCCCCCCTCGCATGCATGCGCTCTAACCTAGAAGCAAAGGTTCTAGACCCGTATAAGGGGGAATCTCCCTGTTTAGGTGAAACCGGGCAGGATAGTGCCCCAACATGTGAACCAACATGGTTTTACATCATCCTATGACCTAAACAAACACAAAACAAGAGAGAGCTACGCCGGGCTACCCCTGTCAGAGGAACGTCTAGGGGGGTATACGATCCGAGTGTGCACAGATCAGGGTTTCGCCGGAGGAAGATCACGAGAACGACGGAATCAGATGAAAACTTGCATGTGTCCCTAGCATATGTGTGTGATTGTGGTGAAAGGTTGGTATGGGTGCTTGCATGTTTCCCCCCTCGCATGCATGCGCTCTAACCCAGAAGCGAAGGTTCTGGACCCGTATAAGGGGGAATCTCCCCGTTTAGGTGAAACCGGGTAGGATAGTGCCCCAACTTGTGAACCAACATGGTTTTACCTCATCCTATGACCTAAAAAAACACAAAACAAGAGAGAGGTACGCCGGGCTACCCCTGTCAGAGCAACGTCTAGGGGGGTAGACGATCCGAGTGTGCACAGATCAGGGTTTCACCGAGGAAGACCACGAGAACGACGGAATCAGATGAAAACTTGCATGTGTCCCTAGAATATGTGTGTGATTGTGGTGCAAGGTTGGTATAGGTGTTTGCATGTGTCCCCCCTCGCATGCATGCGCTCTAACCTAGAAGCGAAGGTTCTGGACCCATATAAGGGGGAATCTCCCCGTTTAGGTGAAACCGGGTAGGATAGTGCCCCAACTTGTGAACCAACATGATTTTACATCATCCTATGACCTAAACAAACACAAAACAAGAGATAGATATGTCGGGCTACCACTGTTAGAGGAACGTCTAGGGGGGTAGACGATCCGAGTGTGCACAGATCAGGGTTTCGCTGGAGGAAGGCCACGAGAACGTCGGAATCAGATGAAAACTTGCATGTGTCCCTAGCATATGTGTGTGATTGTTGTGCAAGGTTGGTATAGGTGCTTGCATGTGTCCCCCCTCGCATGCAAGCTCTCTAACCTAGAAGAGGAGGTTCTAGAGCCGTATAAGGGGGAATCTCCCTGTTTAGGTGAAACCGGGTAGCATAGTGCCCCAACTTATGAACCAACATGGTTTTACATCATCCTATGACCTAAACAAACAAAAAACAAGAAAGAGCTACACCGGGCTACCCCTGTCAGAAGAACGTCTAGGGGGTAGACGATCCGAGTGTGCACAGATCAGGGTTTCGACGCAGGAAGGCCACGAGAACGTCGGAATCAGATGAAAACTTTCATGTGTCCCTAGCATATGTGTGTGATTGTGGTGCAAGGTTGGTATAGGTGCTTGCATGTTTCCCCCCTCGCATGCATGCGCTCTAACCTAGAAGCGAAGGTTAGGACCCGTAAAAGGGGGAATCTCCCCGTTTAGGTGAAACCGGGTAGGATAGTGGCCCAACTTGTGAACCAACATGGTTTTACATCATCCTATGACCTAAACAAACACAAAACAAGAGAGAGCTACGCCGGGCTACCCCTGTCAGAGGAATGTCTAGGGGGGTAGACGATCCGAGTGTGCATAGATCAGGGTTTCGCCGGAGGAAGATCACGAGAACGACGGAATCAGATGAAAACTTGCATGTGTCCGTAGCATATGTGTGTGATTGTGGTGAAAGGTTGGTATAGGTGCTTGCATGTTTCCCCCCTCGCATGCATGCGCTCTAACCCAGAAGCGAAGGTTCTGGACCCGTATAAGGGGGAATCTCCCCGTTTAGGTGAAACCGGGTAGGATAGTGCCCCAACTTGTGAACCAACATGGTTTTACCTAATCCTATGACCTAAAAAAACACAAAACAAGAGAGAGGTACGCCGGGCTACCCCTGTCAGAGCAACGTCTAGGGGGGTAGACGATCCGAGTGTGCACAGATCAGGGTTTCACCGAGGAAGACCACGAGAACGACGGAATCAGATGAAAACTTGCATGTGTCCCTAGAATATGTGTGTGATTGTGGTGCAAGGTTGGTATAGGTGTTTGCATGTGTCCCCCCTCGCATGCATGCGCTCTAACCTAGAAGCGAAGGTTCTGGACCCATATAAGGGGGAATCTCCCCGTTTAGGTGAAACCGGGTAGGATAGTGCCCCAACTTGTGAACCAACATGATTTTACATCATCCTATGACCTAAACAAACACAAAACAAGAGATAGATATGTCGGGCTACCACTGTTAGAGGAACGTCTAGGGGGGTAGACGATCCGAGTGTGCACAGATCAGGGTTTCGCTGGAGGAAGGCCACGAGAACGTCGGAATCAGATGAAAACTTGCATGTGTCCCTAGCATATGTGTGTGATTGTTGTGCAAGGTTGGTATAGGTGCTTGCATGTGTCCCCCCTCGCATGCAAGCTCTCTAACCTAGAAGAGGAGGTTCTGACGCCGTATAAGGGGGAATCTCCCTGTTTAGGTGAAACCGGGTAGCATAGTGCCCCAACTTATGAACCAACATGGTTTTACATCATCCTATGACCTAAACAAACAAAAAACAAGAAAGAGCTACACCGGGCTACCCCTGTCAGAAGAACGTCTAGGGGTAGACGATCCGAGTGTGCACAGATCAGGGTTTCGACGCAGGAAGGCCACGAGAACGTCGGAATCAGATGAAAACTTTCATGTGTCCCTAGCATATGTGTGTGATTGTGGTGCAAGGTTGGTATAGGTGCTTGCATGTTTCCCCCCTCGCATGCATGCGCTCTAACCTAGAAGCGAAGGTTATGGACCCGTATAAGGGGGAATCTCCCCGTTTAGGTGAAACCGGGTAGGATAGTGGCCCAACTTGTGAACCAACATGGTTTTACATCATCCTATGACCTAAACAAACACAAAACAAGAGAGAGCTACGCCGGGCTACCCCTGTCAGAGGAATGTCTAGGGGGGTAGACGATCCGAGTGTGCATAGATCAGGGTTTCGCCGGAGGAAGATCACGAGAACGACGGAATCAGATGAAAACTTCCATGTGTCCCTAGCATATGTGTGTGATTGTGGTGCAAGGTTGGTATATGTGCTTGCATGTTTCCCCCCTCGCGTGCATGCGCTCTAACCTAGAAGCGAAGGTTCTGGACCCGTATAAGGGGGAATCTCCCCGTTTAGGTGAACCGGGTAGGATAGTGCCCCAACTTGTGAACCAACATGGTTTTACATCATCCTATCACCTAACCAAACACAAAACAAGAGAGCTACGCCGGGCTACCCCCGTCATAGGAACGTCTAGGGGGGTAGACGATCCGAGTGTGCATAGATCAGGGTTTCGCCGGAGGAAGACCACGAGAACGACGGAATTAGATGAAAACTTGCATGTGTCCCTAGCATATGTGTGTGATTGTGGTGCAAGGTTGGTATAGGTGCTTGCATGTGTCCCCCCTCGCATGCAAGCGCTCTAACCTAGAAGCGGAGGTTCTGGACCCGTATAAGGGGGAATCTTCCTGTTTAGGTGAAACTGGGTAGGATAGTGCTCCAACATGTGAACCAACATGGTTTTACATCATCCTATGACCTAAACAAACATAAAATAAGAGAGAGATACACCAGGCTACCCCTGTCAGAAGAACGTCTAGGGGGGTAGACGATCCGAGTGTGCACAGATCAGGGTTTCGACGGAGGAAGGCCACGAGAACGTCGGAATCAGATGAAAACTTTCATGTGTCCCTAGCATATGTGTGTGATTATGGTGCAAGGTTGGTATAGGTCCTTGCATGCTTCCCCCCTCGCATGCATGCGCTCTAACCTAGAAGCAAAGGTTCTAGACCCGTATAAGGGGGAATCTCCCTGTTTAGGTGAAACCGGGCAGGATAGTGCCCCAACATGTGAACCAACATGGTTTTACATCATCCTATGACCTAAACAAACACAAAACAAGAGAGAGCTACGCCGGGCTACCCCTGTCAGAGGAACGTCTAGGGGGGTATACGATCCGAGTGTGCACAGATCAGGGTTTCGCCGGAGGAAGATCACGAGAACGACGGAATCAGATGAAAACTTGCATGTGTCCCTAGCATATGTGTGTGATTGTGGTGAAAGGTTGGTATGGGTGCTTGCATGTTTCCCCCCTCGCATGCATGCGCTCTAACCCAGAAGCGAAGGTTCTGGACCCGTATAAGGGGGAATCTCCCCGTTTAGGTGAAACCGGGTAGGATAGTGCCCCAACTTGTGAACCAACATGGTTTTACCTCATCCTATGACCTAAAAAAACACAAAACAAGAGAGAGGTACGCCGGGCTACCCCTGTCAGAGCAACGTCTAGGGGGGTAGACGATCCGAGTGTGCACAGATCAGGGTTTCACCGAGGAAGACCACGAGAACGTCGGAATCAGATGAAAACTTGCATATGTCCCTAGAATATGTGTGTGATTGTGGTGCAAGGTTGGTATAGGTGCTTGCATGTGTCCCCCCTCGCATGCAATCTCTCTAACCTAGAAGAGGAGGTTCTAGAGCCGTATAAGGGGGAATCTCCCTGTTTAGGTGAAACCGGGTAGCATAGTGCCCCAACTTATGAACCAACATGGTTTTAAATCATCCTATGACCTAAACAAACAAAAAACAAGAAAGAGCTACACCGGGCTACCCCTGTCAGAAGAACGTCTAGGGGGTAGACGATCCGAGTGTGCACAGATTAGCGTTTCGACGCAGGAAGGCCACGAGAACGTCGGAATCAGATGAAAACTTTCATGTGTCCCTAGCATATGTGTGTGATTGTGGTGCAAGGTTGGTATAGGTGCTTGCATGTTTCCCCCCTCGCATGCATGCGCTCTAACCTAGAAGCGAAGGTTCTGGACCCGTATAAGGGGGAATCTCCCCGTTTAGGTGAAACCGGGTAGGATAGTGGCCCAACTTGTGAACCAACATGGTTTTACATCATCCTATGACCTAAACAAACACAAAACAAGAGAGAGCTACGCCGGGCTACCCCTGTCAGAGGAATGTCTAGGGGGGTAGACGATCCGAGTGTGCATAGATCAGGGTTTCGCCGGAGGAAGATCACGAGAACGACGGAATCAGATGAAAACTTCCATGTGTCCGTAGCATATGTGTGTGATTGTGGTGCAAGGTTGGTATATGTGCTTGCATGTTTCCCCCCTCGCGTGCATGCGCTCTAACCTAGAAGCGAAGGTTCTGGACCCGTATAAGTGGGAATCTCCCCGTTTAGGTGAACCGGGTAGGATAGTTCCCCAACTTGTGAACCAACATGGTTTTACATCATCCTATCACCTAACCAAACACAAAACAAGAGAGCTACGCCGGGCTACCCCCGTCATAGGAACGTCTAGGGGGGTATACGATCCGAGTGTGCACATATCAGGGTTTCGCCGAAGGAAGACCACGAGAACGACGGAATTAGATGAAAACTTGCATGTGTCCCTAGCATATGTGTGTGATTGTGGTGCAGGGTTGGTATAGGTGCTTGCATGTGTCCCCCCTCGCATGCAAGCGCTCTAACCTAGAAGCGGAGGTTCTGGACCCGTATAAGGGGGAATCTTCCTGTTTAGGTGAAACTGGGTAGGATAGTGCTCCAACATGTGAACCAACATGGTTTTACATCATCCTATGACCTAAACAAACATAAAATAAGAGAGAGCTACACCAGGCTACCCCTGTCAGAAGAACGTCTAGGGGGGTAGACGATCCGAGTGTGCACAGATCAGGGTTTCGACGGAGGAAGGCCACGAGAACGTCGGAATCAGATGAAAACTTTCATGTGTCCCTAGCATATGTGTGTGATTATGGTGCAAGGTTGGTATAGGTCCTTGCATGCTTCCCCCCTCGCATGCATGCGCTCTAACCTAGAAGCAAAGGTTCTAGAAACGTATAAGGGGGAATCTCCCTGTTTAGGTGAAACCGGGCAGGATAGTGCCCCAACATGTGAACCAACATGGTTTTACATCATCCTATGACCTAAACAAACACAAAACAAGAGAGAGCTACGCCGGGCTACCCCTGTCAGAGGAACGTCTAGGGGGGTATACGATCCGAGTGTGCACAGATCAGGGTTTCGCCGGAGGAAGATCACGAGAACGACGGAATCAGATGAAAACTTGCATGTGTCCCTAGCATATGTGTGTGATTGTGGTGAAAGGTTGGTATGGGTGCTTGCATGTTTCCCCCCTCGCATGCATGCGCTCTAACCCAGAAGCGAAGGTTCTGGACCCGTATAAGGGGGAATCTCCCCGTTTAGGTGAAACCGGGTAGGATAGTGCCCCAACTTGTGAACCAACATGGTTTTACCTCATCCTATGACCTAAAAAAACACAAAACAAGAGAGAGGTACGCCGGACTACCCCTGTCAGAGCAACGTCTAGGGGGGTAGACGATCCGAGTGTGCACAGATCAGGGTTTCACCGAGGAAGACCACGAGAACAACGGAATCAGATGAAAACTTGCATGTGTCCCTAGAATATGTGTGTGATTGTGGTGCAAGGTTGGTATAGGTGTTTGCATGTGTCCCCCCTCGCATGCATGCGCTCTAACCTAGAAGCGAAGGTTCTTGACCCATATAAGGGGGAATCTCCCCGTTTAGGTGAAACCGGGTAGGATAGTGCCCCAACTTGTGAACCAACATGATTTTACATCATCCTATGACCTAAACAAACACAAAACAAGAGATAGATATGTCGGGCTACCACTGTTAGAGGAACGTCTAGGGGGGTAGACGATCCGAGTGTGCACAGATCAGGGTTTCGCTGGAGGAAGGCCACGAGAACGTCGGAATCAGATGAAAACTTGCATGTGTCCCTAGCATATGTGTGTGATTGTTGTGCAAGGTTAGTATAGGTGCTTGCATGTCTCCCCCCTCGCATGCAAGCTCTCTAACCTAGAAGAGGAGGTTCTAGACCCGTATAAGGGGGAATCTCCCTGTTTAGGTGAAACCGGGTAGGATAGTGCCCCAACTTATGAACCAACATGGTTTTACATCATCCTATGACCTAAACAAACAAAAAACAAGAAAGAGCTACACCGGGCTACCCCTGTCAGAAGAACGTCTAGGGGGTAGACGATCCGAGTGTGCACAGATCAGGGTTTCGACGGAGGAAGGCCACGAGAACGTCGGAATCAGATGAAAATTTTCATGTGTCCCTACCATATGTGTGCGATTGTGGTGCAAGGTTGGTATAGGTGCTTGCATGTTTCCCCCCTCGCATGCATGCGCTCTAACCTAGAAGCGAAGGTTATGGACCCGTATAAGGGGGAATCTCCCCGTTTAGGTGAAACCGGGTAGGATAGTGGCCCAACTTGTGAACCAACATGGTTTTCATATCCTATGACCTAAACAAACACAAAACAAGAGAGAGCTATGCCGGGCTATAATTGTCAAAGGAACGTTTAGGGCGGTAGACGATCCGAGTGTGCACAGATCAGGCTTTCGCCGGAGGAAGACCACGAGAACATCGGAATCAGATGAAAAATTGCATGTGTCCCTAGCATATATGTGTGAGTGTGCTGCAAGGATGGTATAGGTGCTTGCATGTGTCCCCCTTCGCATGCAAGCGCTCTAACCTAGAAGCGAAGGTTCTGGACCCGTATAAGGGGGAATCTCCCCGTTTAGGTGAAACCGGGTAGGATTGTGCCCCAACTTGTGAACCAACATGGTTTTACATCACCCTATGACCTAAACAAACACAAAAAAAAGAGAGCTACGCCGGTCTAACACTGTTAGAGGAACGTCTAGGGGGGTAGACGATCCGAGTGTGCACAGATCAGGGTTTCGCCGGAGGAAGGCCATGAGAACGTCGGAATCAGATAAAAACTTGCATGTGTCCCTAGCATATGTGTGTGAGTGTGCTGCAAGGTCGGTATAGGTGCTTGCATGTGTCTGTGGCATCCCGCAAAACCACTACTAGAAAATCGTGTTGAATTTGTGCATTGCATCGTCATCATCATGCATTGTTTGCATAAAACTATTTTCGCAAGCCCGTGTTGTTTTCTAAACGCCCCTCTTTATTCAAACAGTAAAAACCGGGTCCCCGGAATATTTTGTTTTGGCCGCTATCGGTTTGCATATGGCCCGTTAAAATAAATAAAAGGTTTAAATATTTTCAGTAGGGGCAGTCGAACGGGCCGAATAGACCCGAACGACTACCCCCAGAAGTTAAATCGGTCCAACTAGTCTGCCCCCTCTTAAGCCTATAGCTACCTAAAAACCTACCCACACCCCCTCACCCTCTCTCTCTGCACCTGGACCCCACCCCACAGACCCCACTCCCTCCCCAAACCGACCCACTCTCTCATCTCTTCTCTCTCTGCCGCGTGGCCCACCCAGGGCCCACCGCGTCCAGCCCCCTTCTTTTCTTTTCTCACCCAACTCCTTCTACCCCCTGGCCCCACTTATCCGTTCGACCCCCCCCGCATTTCCCTGGCCGCTGGGTCCGCGCCACGCGCCCCACGCGCTGGCCACACGCGCCCCACGCGCTGGCCACGCGCAGGCACGCGCAGGCACGCGCCTGGCACACGCCCCAGCCCTTCCCCCCTCGCTGCCGCGTGGGCCCCCCTTCTCCCCAGCTCCCACCTTCCCCCGCGTGGACCCCGCTCCTCTGGGCCCCACCTTCCGCGTCCCTGCCGCGTTTCCGCCTCCCCAGGCCAACCTCCCTCCCGCGACCCGGCCCCACCATCTTCTCCCTCCTCCCACCATCCCTCTCCCAACCGTCCCTCCCGCCGCGCGTGCCGCGTCCCTGCCGTCGCCGGCGACCGCGCGCCGCCGCGCGCGCAGCGCGCTCCTCCGCCCTCCCTCACCTCGCTCACCGCCCCGCGCCCAACCTCGCCTTCTCCCGCCTCCGCTCAGCGCCGCCACCGCCACCGTTGCCGCTCCGCGTGCGCCGCTCGTCGCCGGCGTCACCCGCGGCCCCGCTGCTCCCGCTCCTGCCGCCCCAGAGCCCCGCTCCTCCCCCGCGGCCCCGCTGCTCCCGCTCCTGCCGCCCCAGAGCCCCGCTCCTTCCCCCGCGGCCCGCACGCTCCGGCTCCCGCCGCCGCCGCCCCGGGCTCCACCGCGCGTCTCCGCATCCTTCGCCCCCGTCCACCTCTCCGCCGTCGACCCCTGGACCTTGAGCTCCGCGCGCGCCAACGTTCCCCTGCAGGCCCGCGCCCCGCCAGGCCCGCAGCCGCCGCCGCGTCTCCGGCCTCACCTGCCGTCGTCCTCGACCCTCCCCGTCGGAGCCACCTCGCCGGACCGCCCCTTCGAGCCCCTCCGCCGCCATGCCCTCCAACCGCCGCCTCCCGCCACCGGGCAGAACCACGCCGGCCGTCCGCGCCGTTGCCTGTGCTTCCTGCGTGTTCGAGTGCTGTGGGCCTCCTGGAGTCAATAGATGGATGGGCAAGTTGTGCCGACCGCCTACACCCTCGACAAGAACGACAACGAGGCCAAGCAACCGCCAAGATCGCCACCCCGACCCGAAGACCGACCCTGTTTTGGGTGTGACCCGAGGATCATCGACCAAGTTCGCCCCTATCGCCAAGACCGTCACACGGACGCCGGACCCCTGAACCCTGAGTTCCCCGAAGACCGTATAGGGGCAGATCCCGAGATCGACGCCGACTAGATCGAACCCGATGAACCACCAGAGCCGGAACCTCATGATCTCCTTCCCGGAAGCATCGACACCACGCGACAAGATCTTCGTCACGGAAACCCCGACGCCAAGATCTCCCTCTCGAACCCGAAGCCGTCAAGACCCCGGAGACCCTATGATCTTCGCCTCAGACAACAAGGTCGTTGGAATGGAATCGACAAGTTCCGCTTCATGGGCACGGAGTGCCAAGGTCGCCTCACGGAATCCGAAGCGCGGGCCCGACAAGATCGGCACGACGATAAGAACGGCACTGACCCGGAAGAACCCGCTGCGCCCCGACACGGAACCAAGACCTGCTTCCCGGACGCAACAAGATCTGCCCCGATACCGAGAACGACCCCGGAGTCCGAGAACGCTTCCGCCGAACCCCGAACCCCAGATCCGTCGAACCCTGAGACCGACCCCGAACCCCGGAACCCAAGATCGTCGAGAACCCTAATGTGTGAACCCCTTCCCGAAACCCTATTTTATAACATAATAACAATTGTTGCATATTAAATTGTCATCTCGCATGCATATCTGTGGTTTGGGGGCCTTATGCCGATTCACCTAATAATTAAATATGGGGCCCATATGCGGGCAAATCTAGTCTCATATTGGCCTCATTTAAATCTGTGTAGCGAACCGGTGCTATCTTTTGCCTTGTCAAACAACATTTAATATGCGGGGGTTTAAACAACTTGAACCATATATTAATTGTCGGGGCCCCGGTTCCACTTAATATGACCTAATTGCATCGCACCTTTGCCATGTCATACATCATGCATGCATCATGCCGATCTTCTGCCGTTGTATTAAATATGGCATCCGGTGTTTCTTCTAGTGTTTTGCTTCTTCGCGGATAAGGCCGTTGAGTGGATGTGAGCTTCGCCCCGATCTTCGGATGAACCCTCCGACAATGTTTTCAGGCGAGCACCTCCCCCTTTCTACCTATCTTACTTTTATAGTCTTTATTCCCTCCTGTTGATCTATTGCTATCTGTGTTGCGATGATTTAGTTTCCGCACCTGTGTTATACCGTGCAGCTCTATATTGCCTTGGACACATCCTATTACCTGTTGTTTGGTAGATAGTTGGACTCGCGCGTCGTAGTTGCTTGCTCAAGTGCTGATGTGTGTCGTCATATGCCACAGTTGCTGATGTATTGCCGCATGTTGATGTTGGAGATGATTCTAGTTTTACTTATCGTCACTTTAATTTCTGTTTAACAACTAAAATTGATTAAGCAGAGGCATCGGTGGGTGATAGATAATATTTGGTTTCCGAACGCCCACTTGTGTCCCGTAAGACCCCGAGTACTTGATTCCTGTTCCTTGATTTATCGCGCTATCCACATCCGGGAGGTATATGGGACCCCCCTTAGCCAGAGCTTGATTCCGTCTTATTTCTTGGGGCCACAAACTAGTTTGAGGTTTTATTACTATCCTGTACTTATGCCATGCTTTACTGCTTTATTTACGATTGTGCGAGGTACTGCACACTGTACTGTTTTGGAAGCGGAATGTTTACGCGGTATCGACAAGCCCAGCCACACTTTCGGGTTCCTAGTCGTTTACAGCCATTGTCGCAGACCTTGAGGCCGTCTCGGAGCTTGCTTACTCCGTTGCGGGATCTACTTAAGGGGTGGCCCCCTGAAATATTTCTGAATCTTGTGATTGCTTTGTCGTGAAAGCCTCGTTGGGTTTTGATTTGGTTTTTCCGAGGTTGATCGAGTGTGTGTTGCTATTGGTGCACCCCGGCCGGGTAAAACTTTCTGAAAGCCGTGTCCGCGGATATGGACGACTTGGAGCACAGTTTCTCGATCATAGACAAGCATAACTAAAGTTTACTGTTATAAATTGACTTGTATCTGATATGACTAGTAATCAGCTTCAACTACAACGGAATGGCTAACTAAAACTGCCAACAATTGCTTGCTTGTGTGGTCGCTTGCGACCATTGTACCGGACTAGTAAATATTGCAACTACAACGGGATGGCTGAATAAAAATACCAACAACTGCTGGGTTTTGGGTTATCTCATGCTAATTGTATCTGACTAGTAATTGCTGCCACTATAATGGAATGATTAACTAAAAGTACCCACTGCTTACTTTATCAGGATGATTATCTATACCTGACTAGTATTTACTGCAACGATAACTGAATAAATAAAACTGCCAACTGTGTGAGTTCCTCGGTTGACTTCCTCGATCGGTGTCGAGGGGGACACGCCAGGATGGGTTTGATTGGTGATAGTATCAGCTTGGTTCCGAGTAGGTATTCCTTCCCCTCTCTGATTACCGATAGTTGTATCGAGTCTCTATAGGTTGTTTAGTGCATGCTGCCGCTGCCGCTCAGTCCACCATACCTATGTAGGCGAGGACCGCCGAATTCTAGCCTCGCCGTGTACTGGCCTCAGTACTGACGCTCCTTCTTTGTTTTTCTGCTTTGCCCTTTGTCGGCACCCCTTTTGTCAAGCAGGTCTTGAGATCGACGCCGTTAGCAGGGTTACCCTTCCGGCTTGGCCTGGGCAGGGTTGTGGACGCCATTGGTTATTCTTCAGGGCTCTTAGCCCCATTTGCATCTTGTCCGTAGTCGGACGCTCTATCGCTTTCAAGGTGATTTGGATCTTTGTACTGTATATCTGTATTCTTGACTCATTGAGTCGCTGTTATATATATCTGTTCTGTGGGTCCCATCGAGGACTGTTGTGTAATGTTATTACTTCGTTTTCCACCCGCACGAAAGTGCCTGGTGGGCACCTTTGAATCGTTTCTATGCGGGTTTGGTGAATTTTGCCCAAATTTGCATAGGTCCGATTCTGAGGGTGTTACAGAGTGGTATCAGAGCTCAGCAGTTACGATACCCCACAAGTCCAGCCTGTAGGATAACCTAGCTAACGGCCGAAGTAGAGAGTCAAAACTATTTGGCAAAATCGGTTGGATAGTTCTGATTAGGTCTGATTTTACTCCTTACCCCTCTGCTGTTCTCCTCTTACCTCTACGCGTTTTGAATCCGCTCTCTTCTCGTTCTTTGAGTCCAGGATTTCTCGTGGTTGGGTTTCCGTCGTACCTTCAGGGTTTCGTTTTCTCCCTTTTGTAACGGAGGTGCTACGATCATCAATCTGCAGCTGGTCTGTTGTACCCTGCATCCGATCTTTTGTCCTTGACCTCTTTATCCATATGTGTTCCTTGCTGGATATCAGTGTCGTTGAAAAACAGATGAGAAGGACGAGCTTTGGTGAAGTTGGAGTCGACCTTGAGCACGTGTTGCTCTTGCCAATGGAACCATCGCGAAACCTAATCAGTATGTCTTTCATACGAACTCTGCTGGCAGCATCCCTTTGTTCCGGATACCACCTATGAAGATCTTCAGTCTAAATCTCGAGAGTTGAGTTGCCTGATTCTCCTACCCATGTATAGAGTTGATAGTTGGGTCCGGAATGGACTGATCACCCTACCGGACTTTTACTGTTCGCTCTGTACATTGAACTGGTGGATCAATGTAACTTCTCCCTCTTCTAATGGAAGTTAGGGGTGGCTTTATTTGCGATACCTCTACCTTTGACCTTTGGTTTCCGGAGTGTTCTCTCGACGATCAGGACAACGAACCTTGGTTGGTGGTGTCGCCGTTTTCCAGATGAAGAAGGAACCCTTGTTAGTGGTGTCGCGAGGATCTACACGAAGCGCGAAGATTAAGAACGCCAACCTTCCTTCCGGTACCATGAGGCGGATCTCGAGGGCGAGATCCATTGTTAGTGGTGTCGAATTGTGGCATCCCGCAAAACCACTACTAGAAAATCGTGTTGAATTTGTGCATTGCATCGTCATCATCATGCATTGTTTGCATAAAACTATTTTCGCAAGCCCGTGTTGTTTTCTAAACGCCCCTCTTTATTCAAACAGTAAAAACCGGGTCCCCGGAATATTTTGTTTTGGCCGCTATCGGTTTGCATATGGCCCGTTAAAATAAATAAAAGGTTTAAATATTTTCAGTAGGGGCAGTCGAACGGGCCGAATAGACCCGAACGACTACCCCCAGAAGTTAAATCGGTCCAACTAGTCTGCCCCCTCTTAAGCCTATAGCTACCTAAAAACCTACCCACACCCCCTCACCCTCTCTCTCTGCACCTGGACCCCACCCCACAGACCCCACTCCCTCCCCAAACCGACCCACTCTCTCATCTCTTCTCTCTCTGCCGCGTGGCCCACCCAGGGCCCACCGCGTCCAGCCCCCTTCTTTTCTTTTCTCACCCAACTCCTTCTACCCCCTGGCCCCACTTATCCGTTCGACCCCCCCCGCATTTCCCTGGCCGCTGGGTCCGCGCCACGCGCCCCACGCGCTGGCCACACGCGCCCCACGCGCTGGCCACGCGCAGGCACGCGCAGGCACGCGCCTGGCACACGCCCCAGCCCTTCCCCCTCGCTGCCGCGTGGGCCCCCCTTCTCCCCAGCTCCCACCTTCCCCCGCGTGGACCCCGCTCCTCTGGGCCCCACCTTCCGCGTCCCTGCCGCGTTTCCGCCTCCCCCAGGCCAACCTCCCTCCCGCGACCCGGCCCCACCATCTTCTCCCTCCTCCCACCATCCCTCTCCCAACCGTCCCTCCCGCCGCGCGTGCCGCGTCCCTGCCGTCGCCGGCGACCGCGCGCCGCCGCGCGCGCAGCGCGCTCCTCCGCCCTCCCTCACCTCGCTCACCGCCCCGCGCCCAACCTCGCCTTCTCCCGCCTCCGCTCAGCGCCGCCACCGCCACCGTTGCCGCTCCGCGTGCGCCGCTCGTCGCCGGCGTCACCCGCGGCCCCGCTGCTCCCGCTCCTGCCGCCCCAGAGCCCCGCTCCTCCCCCGCGGCCCCGCTGCTCCCGCTCCTGCCGCCCCAGAGCCCCGCTCCTTCCCCCGCGGCCCGCACGCTCCGGCTCCCGCCGCCGCCGCCCCGGGCTCCACCGCGCGTCTCCGCATCCTTCGCCCCCGTCCACCTCTCCGCCGTCGACCCCTGGACCTTGAGCTCCGCGCGCGCCAACGTTCCCCTGCAGGCCCGCGCCCCGCCAGGCCCGCAGCCGCCACCGCGTCTCCGGCCTCACCTGCCGTCGTCCTCGACCCTCCCCGTCGGAGCCACCTCGCCGGACCGCCCCTTCGAGCCCCTCCGCCGCCATGCCCTCCAACCGCCGCCTCCCGCCACCGGGCAGAACCACGCCGGCCGTCCGCGCCGTTGCCTGTGCTTCCTGCGTGTTCGAGTGCTGTGGGCCTCCTGGAGTCAATAGATGGATGGGCAAGTTGTGCCGACCGCCTACACCCTCGACAAGAACGACAACGAGGCCAAGCAACCGCCAAGATCGCCACCCCGACCCGAAGACCGACCCTGTTTTGGGTGTGACCCGAGGATCATCGACCAAGTTCGCCCCTATCGCCAAGACCGTCACACGGACGCCGGACCCCTGAACCCTGAGTTCCCCGAAGACCGTATAGGGGCAGATCCCGAGATCGACGCCGACTAGATCGAACCCGATGAACCACCAGAGCCGGAACCTCATGATCTCCTTCCCGGAAGCATCGACACCACGCGACAAGATCTTCGTCACGGAAACCCCGACGCCAAGATCTCCCTCTCGAACCCGAAGCCGTCAAGACCCCGGAGACCCTATGATCTTCGCCTCAGACAACAAGGTCGTTGGAATGGAATCGACAAGTTCCGCTTCATGGGCACGGAGTGCCAAGGTCGCCTCACGGAATCCGAAGCGCGGGCCCGACAAGATCGGCACGACGATAAGAACGGCACTGACCCGGAAGAACCCGCTGCGCCCCGACACGGAACCAAGACCTGCTTCCCGGACGCAACAAGATCTGCCCCGATACCGAGAACGACCCCGGAGTCCGAGAACGCTTCCGCCGAACCCCGAACCCCAGATCCGTCGAACCCTGAGACCGACCCCGAACCCCGGAACCCAAGATCGTCGAGAACCCTAATGTGTGAACCCCTTCCCGAAACCCTATTTTATAACATAATAACAATTGTTGCATATTAAATTGTCATCTCGCATGCATATCTGTGGTTTGGGGGCCTTATGCCGATTCACCTAATAATTAAATATGGGGCCCATATGCGGGCAAATCTAGTCTCATATTGGCCTCATTTAAATCTGTGTAGCGAACCGGTGCTATCTTTTGCCTTGTCAAACAACATTTAATATGCGGGGGTTTAAACAACTTGAACCATATATTAATTGTCGGGGCCCCGGTTCCACTTAATATGACCTAATTGCATCGCACCTTTGCCATGTCATACATCATGCATGCATCATGCCGATCTTCTGCCGTTGTATTAAATATGGCATCCGGTGTTTCTTCTAGTGTTTTGCTTCTTCGCGGATAAGGCCGTTGAGTGGATGTGAGCTTCGCCCCGATCTTCGGATGAACCCTCCGACAATGTTTTCAGGCGAGCACCTCCCCCTTTCTACCTATCTTACTTTTATAGTCTTTATTCCCTCCTGTTGATCTATTGCTATCTGTGTTGCGATGATTTAGTTTCCGCACCTGTGTTATACCGTGCAGCTCTATATTGCCTTGGACACATCCTATTACCTGTTGTTTGGTAGATAGTTGGACTCGCGCGTCGTAGTTGCTTGCTCAAGTGCTGATGTGTGTCGTCATATGCCACAGTTGCTGATGTATTGCCGCATGTTGATGTTGGAGATGATTCTAGTTTTACTTATCGTCACTTTAATTTCTGTTTAACAACTAAAATTGATTAAGCAGAGGCATCGGTGGGTGATAGATAATATTTGGTTTCCGAACGCCCACTTGTGTCCCGTAAGACCCCGAGTACTTGATTCCTGTTCCTTGATTTATCGCGCTATCCACATCCGGGAGGTATATGGGACCCCCCTTAGCCAGAGCTTGATTCCGTCTTATTTCTTGGGGCCACAAACTAGTTTGAGGTTTTATTACTATCCTGTACTTATGCCATGCTTTACTGCTTTATTTACGATTGTGCGAGGTACTGCACACTGTACTGTTTTGGAAGCGGAATGTTTACGCGGTATCGACAAGCCCAGCCACACTTTCGGGTTCCCAGTCGTTTACAGCCATTGTCGCAGACCTTGAGGCCGTCTCGGAGCTTGCTTACTCCGTTGCGGGATCTACTTAAGGGGTGGCCCCCTGAAATATTTCTGAATCTTGTGATTGCTTTGTCGTGAAAGCCTCGTTGGGTTTTGATTTGGTTTTCCGAGGTTGATCGAGTGTGTGTTGCTATTGGTGCACCCCGGCCGGGTAAAACTTTCTGAAAGCCGTGTCCGCGGATATGGACGACTTGGAGCACAGTTTCTCGATCATAGACAAGCATAACTAAAGTTTACTGTTATAAATTGACTTGTATCTGATATGACTAGTAATCAGCTTCAACTACAACGGAATGGCTAACTAAAACTGCCAACAATTGCTTGCTTGTGTGGTCGCTTGCGACCATTGTACCGGACTAGTAAATATTGCAACTACAACGGGATGGCTGAATAAAAATACCAACAACTGCTGGGTTTTGGGTTATCTCATGCTAATTGTATCTGACTAGTAATTGCTGCCACTATAATGGAATGATTAACTAAAAGTACCCACTGCTTACTTTATCAGGATGATTATCTATACCTGACTAGTATTTACTGCAACGATAACTGAATAAATAAAACTGCCAACTGTGTGAGTTCCTCGGTTGACTTCCTCGATCGGTGTCGAGGGGGACACGCCAGGATGGGTTTGATTGGTGATAGTATCAGCTTGGTTCCGAGTAGGTATTCCTTCCCCTCTCTGATTACCGATAGTTGTATCGAGTCTCTATAGGTTGTTTAGTGCATGCTGCCGCTGCCGCTCAGTCCACCATACCTATGTAGGCGAGGACCGCCGAATTCTAGCCTCGCCGTGTACTGGCCTCAGTACTGACGCTCCTTCTTTGTTTTTCTGCTTTGCCCTTTGTCGGCACCCCTTTTGTCAAGCAGGTTTTGAGATCGACGCCGTTAGCAGGGTTACCCTTCCGGCTTGGCCTGGGCAGGGTTGTGGACGCCATTGGTTATTCTTCAGGGCTCTTAGCCCCATTTGCATCTTGTCCGTAGTCGGACGCTCTATCGCTTTCAAGGTGATTTGGATCTTTGTACTGTATATCTGTATTCTTGACTCATTGAGTCGCTGTTATATATATCTGTTCTGTGGGTCCCATCGAGGACTGTTGTGTAATGTTATTACTTCGTTTTCCACCCGCACGAAAGTGCCTGGTGGGCACCTTTGAATCGTTTCTATGCGGGTTTGGTGAATTTTGCCCAAATTTGCATAGGTCCGATTCTGAGGGTGTTACAGTGTCCCCCTCGCATGCATGCGCTCTAACCTTGAAGCGAAGGTTCTGGCCCCGTATAAGGGGGAATCTCCCCGTTTAGGTGAAACCGGGTAGGATAGTGCCCCAACTTGTGAACCAACATGATTTTACATCATCCTATGGCCTAAACAAACACAAAACAAGAGATAGATATGTCGGGCTACCACTGTCAGAGGAACGTCTAGGGGGGGTAGACGATCCGAGTGTGCACAGATCAGGGTTTCGCTGGAGGAAGGCCACGAGAACGTCGGAATCAGATGAAAACTTGCATGTGTCCCTAGCATATGTGTGTGATTGTTGTGCAAGGTTGGTATAGGTGCTTGCATGTGTCCCCCCTCGCATGCAAGCTCTCTAACCTAGAAGAGGAGGTTCTAGACCCGTATAAGGGGGAATCTCCCTGTTTAGGTGAAACCGGGTAGGATAGTGCCCCAACTTATGAACCAACATGGTTTTACATCATCCTATGACCTAAACAAACAAAAAACAAGAAAGTGCTACACCGGGCTACCCCGTCAGAAGAACGTCTAGGGGGTAGACGATCCGAGTGTGCACACATCAGGGTTTCGACGGAGGAAGGCCACGAGAACGTCGGAATCAGATGAAAACTTTCATGTGTCCCTAGCATATGTGTGTGATGTGGTGCAAGGTTGGTATAGGTGCTTGCATGTTTCCCCCCTCGCATGCATGCGCTCTAACCTAGAAGCGAAGGTTATGGACCCGTATAAGGGGGAATCTCCCCGTTTAGGTGAAACCGGGTAGGATAGTGGCCCAACTTGTGAACCAACATGGTTTTACATTATCCTATGACCTAAACAAACACAAAACAAGAGAGAGCTATGCCGGGCTATAATTGTCAAAGGAACGTTTAGGGCGGTAGACGATCCGAGTGTGCACAGATCATGCTTTCGCCGGAGGAAGACCACGAGAACATCGGAATCAGATGAAAAATTGCATGTGTCCCTAGCATATCTGTGTGAGTGTGCTGCAAGGTTGGTATAGGTGCTTGCATGTGTCCCCCTTCGCATGCAAGCGCTCTAACCTAGAAGCGAAGGTTCTGGACCCATATAAGGGGGAATCTCCCCGTTTAGGTGAAACCGGGTAGGATTGTGCCCCAACTTGTGAACCAACATGGTTTTACATCACCCTATGACCTAAACAAACACGAAAAAAAGAGAGCTACGCCGGGTTAACACTGTTAGAGGAACGTCTAGGGGGGTAGATGATCCGAGTGTGCACAGATCAGGGTTTCGCCGGAGGAAGGCCACGAGAACGTCGGAATCAGATAAAAACTTGCATGTGTCCCTAACATATGTGTGTGAGTGTGCTGCAAGGTCGGTATAGGTGCTTGCATGTGTCCCCGTCGCATGCATGCGCTCTAACCTTGAAGCGAAGGTTCTGGACCCGTATAAGGGGGAATCTCCCCGTTTAGGTGAAACCGGGTAGGATAGTGCCCCAACTTGTGAACCAACATGGTTTTACCTCATCCTATGACCTAAAAAAACACAAAACAAGAGAGAGGTACGCCGGGCTACCCCTGTCAGAGCAACGTCTAGGGGGGTAGACGATCCGAGTGTGCACAGATCAGGGTTTCACCGAGGAAGACCACGAGAACAACGGAATCAGATGAAAACTTGCATGTGTCCCTAGAATATGTGTGTGATTGTGGTGCAAGGTTGGTATAGGTGTTTGCATGTGTCCCCCCTCGCATGCATGCGCTCTAACCTAGAAGCGAAGGTTCTTGACCCATATAAGGGGGAATCTCCCGTTTAGGTGAAACCGGGTAGGATAGTGCCCCAACTTGTGAACCAACATGATTTTACATCATCCTATGACCTAAACAAACACAAAACAAGAGATAGATATGTCGGGCTACCACTGTTAGAGGAACGTCTAGGGGGGTAGACGATCCGAGTGTGCACAGATCAGGGTTTCGCTGGAGGAAGGCCACGAGAACGTCGGAATCAGATGAAAACTTGCATGTGTCCCTAGCATATGTGTGTGATTGTTGTGCAAGGTTAGTATAGGTGCTTGCATGTCTCCCCCTCGCATGCAAGCTCTCTAACCTAGAAGAGGAGGTTCTAGACCCGTATAAGGGGGAATCTCCCTGTTTAGGTGAAACCGGGTAGGATAGTGCCCCAACTTATGAACCAACATGGTTTTACATCATCCTATGACCTAAACAAACAAAAAACAAGAAAGAGCTACACCGGGCTACCCCTGTCAGAAGAACGTCTAGGGGGTAGACGATCCGAGTGTGCACAGATCAGGGTTTCGACGGAGGAAGGCCAAGAGAACGTCGGAATCAGATGAAAATTTTCATGTGTCCCTACCATATGTGTGCGATTGTGGTGCAAGGTTGGTATAGGTGCTTGCATGTTTCCCCCCTCGCATGCATGCGCTCTAACCTAGAAGCGAAGGTTATGGACCCGTATAAGGGGGAATCTCCCCGTTTAGGTGAAACCGGGTAGGATAGTGGCCCAACTTGTGAACCAACATGGTTTTCATATCCTATGACCTAAACAAACACAAAACAAGAGAGAGCTATGCCGGGCTATAATTGTCAAAGGAACGTTTAGGGCGGTAGACGATCCGAGTGTGCACAGATCAGGCTTTCGCCGGAGGAAGACCACGAGAACATCGGAATCAGATGAAAAATTGCATGTGTCCCTAGCATATATGTGTGAGTGTGCTGCAAGGATGGTATAGGTGCTTGCATGTGTCCCCCTTCGCATGCAAGCGCTCTAACCTAGAAGCGAAGGTTCTGGACCCGTATAAGGGGGAATCTCCCCGTTTAGGTGAAACCGGGTAGGATTGTGCCCCAACTTGTGAACCAACATGGTTTTACATCACCCTATGACCTAAACAAACACAAAAAAAAGAGAGCTACGCCGGTCTAACACTGTTAGAGGAACGTCTAGGGGGGTAGACGATCCGAGTGTGCACAGATCAGGGTTTCGCCGGAGGAAGGCCATGAGAACGTCGGAATCAGATAAAAACTTGCATGTGTCCCTAGCATATGTGTGTGAGTGTGCTGCAAGGTCGGTATAGGTGCTTGCATGTGTCCCCCTCGCATGCATGCGCTCTAACCTTGAAGCGAAGGTTCTGGCCCCGTATAAGGGGGAATCTCCCCGTTTAGGTGAAACCGGGTAGGATAGTGCCCCAACTTGTGAACCAACATGATTTTACATCATCCTATGGCCTAAACAAACACAAAACAAGAGATAGATATGTCGGGCTACCACTGTCAGAGGAACGTCTAGGGGGGTAGACGATCCGAGTGTGCACAGATCAGGGTTTCGCTGGAGGAAGGCCACGAGAACGTCGGAATCAGATGAAAACTTGCATGTGTCCCTAGCATATGTGTGTGATTGTTGTGCAAGGTTGGTATAGGTGCTTGCATGTGTCCCCCCTCGCATGCAAGCTCTCTAACCTAGAAGAGGAGGTTCTAGACCCGTATAAGGGGGAATCTCCCTGTTTAGGTGAAACCGGGTAGGATAGTGCCCCAACTTATGAACCAACATGGTTTTACCGGAGGAAGGCCACGAGAACGTCGGAATCAGATGAAAACTTGCATGTGTCCCTAGCATACGTTAGAACGGAGCATCACTTCAAACCTTACTCGATACAGGTTCAAATGACCGAACAGTTTCAGTTATACAACCAGCGCGCCCTCGACAAATCTATCATTGGTTGCTACTGTTTGTAAGTTATTTATTTGTATAATTAAGTTTGTAGCTTTAGCTCGTTCATTGCATTTAATATTATCCTAACTATATATATCCTTTTGTACGATGATATTATATTCTCCAGAATGAAGATGCTTGAATGCAAAAGAGCTAGAAGATACGACGTTGGGTTCATTGACCCATATATCATTAATGAATATATGTTAAATAATCACCCCAAAGACGTGGAGGAAGACCTGTCCAGGTTCTTAACCGAGAATAATTTTGTTATGGAAATACTATTTCCTTACAACTTCAAGTGAGTGTTTATATCTTGTACACATTTTATTTTTGCTTACTCAATGAGCTATATATGCATGTATGCTTATGTAAACGTCCACAGATTCCACTGGATCTTGCTAAACATTCAAGTTGACAACTCCCTAGTTGAAGTCCATGACTCATTAAGTTGGGACCAAGAGAAGTGGAGTGACATGAAAGCAATGCTCCATAATTAATTTCAATCATTGTCACATTATATCGTCCTCTTTCATTCATTTCCTGATATCAAGTAACTAATAACTCCTTTGTTCATTTACTTTGCCGAGCAGGTGTTGGACACGGTTCAGACAGAAAATACCAGGTCCATTCAAAGAGGAGCTAACTTATAAAATGGCGAAGAGTTTACAGCAGCTACCGGGAACTCATTTATGTGGATACTACGTCTGCGAGTACATTCGAGAGTTGACCAGTGAGCGGAAAGTTGACTCACATTATATTTATGATTTGCGGGAGAAACTAGAGCCAGACTAGCGCATAAGAGCAATCAGATGAAAACTAGGGGAACGTCTAGGGATGTAGACGATCTGAGTGTGCACATATCAGGGTTTCGCCGGAGGAAGGCCACGAGAATGCCGGAATCAGATGAAAACTTGCATTTCTCCCTAGCATATGTGTGTGAGTGTGCTGCAAGGCTGGTATAGGTGCTTGCATGTCTCCCTCCTCGCATGAATGCGCTCTAACCTAGAAACAAAGGTTCTTGACCCGTATAAGGGGGAATCTCTCCGTTTAGGTGAAACCGGGTAGGATAGTGCCCCAACTTGTGAACCAACATGGTTTTACATCATCCTATGACCTAAACAAACACAAAACAAGAGAGAGCTACGCCAGGCTACCCCTGTCAGAGGAACTTCTAGGGGGGTAGACGATCCGAGTGTGCACAGATGAGGGTTTTACCGGAGGAAGGCCACGAGAACATCGGAATCAGATGAAAACTTGCATGTGTCCCTAGCATATGTGTCTGATTGTGGTGCAAGGTTGGTATAGGTGCTTGCATGTGTCCCCCCTCGCATGCATGCACTCTAACCTAGAAGCGAAGGTTCTAGACCCGTATAAGGGGGAATCTCCCCGTTTAGGTGAAACCGGGTAGGATAGTGCCCCAACTTGTGAACCAACATGGTTTTACATCAACCTATGACCTAAACAAACACAAAACAAGAGAGAGCTATGCCGGGCTATAATTGTTAGAGGCACGTTTAGGGGGGTAGACGATCCGAGTGAGCATAGATCAGGCTTTTGGCGGAGGAAGACCACGAGAACGTCGGAATCAGATGAAAAATTGCATGTGTCCCTAGCATATGTGTGTGAGTGTGCTGCAAGGTTTGTATAGGTGCTTGCATGTGTCCCGCTTCGCATGCAAGCGCTCTAACCTAGAAGCGAAGGTTCCGGACCCTTATAAGGGGGAACCTCCCCGCTTAGGTGAAACCGGGTAGGATAGTGCCCCAACTTGTGAACCAACATGGTTTTACATCATCCTATGACCTAAACAAACACAAAAAGAAAGAGCTACACCGGGCTAACACAGTTAGATGAACGTCTAGGGGGGTAGACAATCCGAGTGTGCACAGATCAGGGTTTCGCCGGAGGAAGGCCACGAGAACGCCGGAATCAGATGAAAACTTGCATTTCTCCCTAGCATATGTGTGTGAGTGTGCTGCATGGTCGGTATAGGTGCTTGCATGTGTCCCCCCTCACATGCATGCGCTATAACCTAGAAGCGAAGGTTCTGGACCCGTATAAGTGGGAATCTCCCTGTTTAGGTCAAACCGGGTAGGATAGTGCCCCAACTTGTGAACCAACATGGTTTTACATCATCCTATGTGTTAAAAAAACACAAAACAAGATAGAGCTACACGGGCTACCCATGTTATAGGAACATCTAGGGGGCTAGACGATCCGAGTGTGCACTGATCAGGGTTTCGTTAGAGGAAGGCCACGAGAACGTCGGAATCAGATGAAGACTTGCATGTGTCACTAGCATATCTGTGTGAGTGTGCTGCAAGGTTGTATAGGTGCTTGCATGTGTCCCCCCTCGAATGCATCCGCTCTAACCTAGAAGCGAAGGTTCTGGACCCGTATAAGGGGGAATCTCCCCATTTAGGTGAAACCGGGTAGGATAGTGCCCCAACTTGTGAACCAACATGGTTTTACATCATCCTATGACCTAAACAAACACAAAACAAGAGAGAGCTACAACGGGCTACCGTACCCTTGTTAGAGGAACGTCTAGGGGTGTAGACGATCTGAGTGTGCACAGATCAGGGTTTCGCCGGAGGAAGGCCACGAGAACGCCGAAATCAGATGAAAACTTGCATTTCTCCCTAGCATATGTGTGTGAGTGTGCTGCAAGGTTGGTATAGGTGCTTGCATGTCTCCCCCCTCGCATGAATGCGCTCTAACCTAGAAACAAAGGTTCTTGACCCGTATAAGGGGGAATCTCTCCGTTTAGGTGAAACCGGGTAGGATAGTGCCCCAACTTGTGAACCAACATGGTTTTACATCATCCTATGACCTAAACAAACACAAAACAAGAGAGAGCTACGCCAGGCTACCCCTGTCAGAGGAACTTCTAGGGGGGTAGACGATCCGAGTGTGCACATATGAGGGTTTTACCGGAGGAAGGCCACGAGAACATCGGAATCAGATGAAAACTTGCATGTGTCCCTAGCATATCTGTCTGATTGTGGTGCAAGGTTGGTATAGGTGCTTGCATGTGTCCCCCCTCGCATGCATGCACTCTAACCTAGAAGCGAAGGTTATGGACCCGTATAAGGGGGAATCTCCCCGTTTAGGTGAAACCGGGTAGGATATTGGCCCAAGTTGTGAACCAACATGGTTTTACATCATCCTATGACCTAAACAAACACAAAACAAGAGAGAGCTACGCCGGGCTACCCCTGTCAGAGGAACGTCTAGGGGGGTAGACGATCCGAGTGTGCATAGATCAGGGTTTCGCCGGAGGAAGATCACGAGAACGACGGAATCAGATGAAAACTTCCATGTGTCCCTAGCATATGTGTGTGATTGTGGTGCAAGGTTGGTATATGTGCTTGCATGTTTCCCCCCTCGCGTGCATGCGCTCTAACCTAGAAGCGAAGGTTCTGGACCTGTATAAGGGGGAATCTCCCCGCTTAGGTGAAACCGGGTAGGATAGTGCCCCAACTTGTGAACCAACATGGTTTTACATCATCCTATGACCTAAACAAACACAAAAAGAAAGAGCTACGCCGGGCTAACACTGCTAGATGAACGTCTAGGGGGGTAGACGATCCGAGTGTGCACAGATCAGGGTTTCGCCGGAGGAAGGCCACGAGAACGCCGGAATCAGATGAAAACTTGCATTTCTCCCTAGCATATGTGTGTGAGTGTGCTGCATGTTCGGTATAGGTGCTTGCATGTGTCCCCCCTCACATGCATGCGCTCTAACCTAGAAGCGAAGGTTCTGGACCCGTATAAGTGGGAATCTCCCCGTTTAGGTGAAACCGGGTAGGATAGTGCCCCAACTTGTGAACCAACATGGTTTTACATCATCCTATGACCTAAACAAACACAAAACAAGAGAGAGATACAACGGGCTACCGTACCCTTGTTAGAGGAACGTCTAGGGGTGTAGACGATCTGAGTGTGCACAGATCAGGGTTTCGCCGGAGGAAGGCCACGAGAACGCCGGAATCAGATGAAAACTTGCATTTCTCCCTAGCATATGTGTGTGAGTGTGCTGCAAGGTTGGTATAGGTGCTTGCATGTCTCCCCCCTCGCATGCATGCGCTCTAACCTAGAAACAAAGGTTCTTGACCCGTATAAGGGGGAATCTCTCCGTTTAGGTGAAACCGGGTAGGATAGTGCCCCAACTTGTGAACCAACATGGTTTTACATCATCCTATAACCTAAAAAAACACAAAACAAGAGAGAGCTACGCTAGGCTACCCCTGTCAGAGGAACTTCTAGGGGGGTAGACGATCCGAGTGTGCACAGATGAGGGTTTTACCGGAGGAAGGCCACGAGAACATCGGAATCAGATGAAAACTTGCATGTGTCCCTAGCATATGTGTCTGATTGTGGTGCAAGGTTGGTATAGGTGCTTGCATGTGTCCCCCCTCGCATGCATGCACTCTAACCTAGAAGCGAAGGTTCTAGACCCGTATAAGGGGGAATCTCCCCGTTTAGGTGAAACCGGGTAGGATAGAGCCCCAACTTGTGAACCAACATGGTTTTACATCAACCTATGACCTAAAAAAATACAAAAAGAGAGAGCTATGCCGGGCTATAATCGTTAGAGGCACGTTTAGGGGGGTAGACGATCCGAGTGAGCACAGATCAGGCTTTCGGCGGAGGAAGACCACGAGAACGTCGGAATCAGATGAAAAATTGCATGTGTCCCTAGCATATGTGTGTGAGTGTGCTGCAAGGTTTGTATAGGTGCTTGCATGTGTCCCACTTCGCATACAAGCTCTCTAACCTAGAAGCGAAGGTTCCGGACCCGTATAAGGGGGAATCTCCCCGTTTAGGTGAAACCGGGTAGGATAGTGCCCCAACTTGTGAACCAACATGGTTTTACATCATCCTATGACCTAAACAAACACAAAAAGAAAGAGCTACGTTGGGCTAACACTGTTAGATGAACGTCTAGGGGGGTAGACGATCCGAGTGTGCAGAGATCAGGGTTTCGCAGGAGGAATGCCACGAGGACGTCGGACTCAGATGAAAACTTGCATGTTTCCCTAGCACATGTGTGTGAGTGTGTTGCAAGGTCGGTATATGTGCTTGCATGTGTCCCCCCTCGCATGCATGCGCTCTAACCTAGAAGCGAAGGTTCTGGACTCGTATAAGGGGGAATCTCCCCGTTTAGGTGAAACCTGGCAGGATAGTGCCCCAACTTGTGAACCAACAGGGTTTTACATCATCCTATGACCTAAATAAACACAAAACAAGAGAGAGCTACGTCGGGCTACCCCTGTCAGAGGAACGTCTAGGGGGGTAGACGATCCGAGTGTGCACAGATCAAGATTTCGCCGGAGGAAGACCACGAGAACGTAATCAGATGAAAACTTGCATGTGTCGCTAGCATATGTGTGTGAGTGTGCTGCAAGGTCGGTATAGGTGCTTGCATGTGTCCCCCCTCGCATGCATGCGCTCTAACCTAGAAGCGAAGGTTCTCGACGTGTATAAGGGGGAATCTCCCCGTTTAGGTGAAACCGAGTAGGATAATGCCCCAACTTGTGAACAAACATGGTTTTACATTATCCTATGACATAAACAAAAACAAAACAAGAGAGGGCTACGCCGGGCTACCACTGTCAAAGGAACGTCTAGGGGGGTAGACGATCTGAGTGTGCACAGGTCAGGGTTTCGCCGAAGGAAGGCCACGAGAACGTCGGAATCAGATGAAAACTTGCATGTGTCCCTAGCATATGAGTGTGAGTGTGCTGCAAGGTTGGTATAGGTGCTTGCATGTGTCCCCCCTCGCATGCATGCGCTCTAACCCAGAAGCGAAGATTCTCGACGTGCATAAGGGTGAATCTCCCCGTTTAGGTGAAACCGGGTTGGATAGTGCCCCAACTTTTGAACCAACAGGGTTTTACTTCAACCTATGACCTAAACAAACACAAAACAAGAGAGATCTACGTCGGGCTACCGTTGTCAGAGGAACGTCTAGGGGGGTAGACGATCCGACTGTGCACAGAGCAGGGTTTCGCCGGAGGAAGACCACGAGAACATCAGAATCAGATGAAAACTTGCATGTGTCCCTATCATATGTGTGTGAGTGTGCTGCAAGGTTCGTATAGGTGCTTGCATGTGTCCTCCCTCGCATGCATGGGCTCTAACCTAGAAGCGAAGGTTCTGGACCCGTATAAGGGGGAATCTCCCCGTTTAGGTGAAACCGGGTAGGATAATGCCCCAACTTGTGAACCAACATGGTTTTACATTATCCTATGATCTAAACAAAAACAAAACAAGAGAGAGCTACGCCGGGCTACCACTGTCAAAGGAACGTCTAGGGGGGTAGACGATCCGAGTGTGCACAGATCAAGGTTTCGCTGGAGGAAGGCCACGAGAACGTCGGAATCAGATGAAAACTTGCATGTGTCCCTAGCATATGTGTGTGAGTGTGCTGCAAGGTTGGTATAGGTGCTTGAATGTGTCCCCGCTCGCATGCATGCACTCTAACCCAGAAGCGAAGGTTCTCGACGTGCATAAGGGGGAATCTCCCCCTTTAGGTGAAATCGGGTAGGATAGTGCCCCAACTTGTGAACCAGCATAGTTTTACATCAACCTATGACCTAAAAAAATACAAAACAAGAGAGAGCTATGCCGGGCTATAATTGTTAGAGGCACGTTTAGGGGGGTAGACGATCCGAGTGAGCACAGATCAGGCTTTCGGCGGAGGAAGACCACGAGAACGTCGGAATCAGATGAAAAATTGCATGTGTCCCTAGCATATGTGTGTGAGTGTGCTGCAAGGTTTGTATAGGTGCTTGCATGTGTCCCACTTCGCATGCAAGCTCTCTAACCTAGAAGCGAAGGTTTCAGACCCGTATAAGGGGGAATCTCCCCGTTTAGGTGAAACCGGGTAGGATAGTGCCCCAACTTGTGAACCAACAGGTTTTACATCATCCTATGACCTAAACAAACACAAAAAGAAAGAGCTACGTTGGGCTAACACTGTTAGATGAACGTCTAGGGGGGTAGACGATCCGAGTGTGCACAGATCAGGGTTTCGCAGGAGGAATGCCACGAGAACGTCGGACTCAGATGAAAACTTGCATGTTTCCCTAGCACATGTGTGTGAGTGTGTTGCAAGGTCGGTATATGTGCTTGCATGTGTCCCCCCTCGCATGCATGCGCTCTAACCTAGAAGCGAAGGTTCTGGACTCGTATAAGGGGGAATCTCCCCGTTTAGGTGAAACCTGGCAGGATAGTGCCCCAACTTGTGAACCAACAGGGTTTTACATCATCCTATGACCTAAATAAACACAAAACAAGAGAGAGCTACGTCGGGCTACCCCTGTCAGAGGAACGTCTAGGGGGGTAGACGATCCGAGTGTGCACAGATCAAGATTTCGCCGGAGGAAGACCACGAGAACGTAATCAGATGAAAACTTGCATGTGTCGCTAGCATATGTGTGTGAGTGTGCTGCAAGGTCGGTATAGGTGCTTGCATGTGTCCCCCCTCGCATGCATGCGCTCTAACCTAGAAGCGAAGGTTCTCGACGTGTATAAGGGGGAATCTCCCCGTTTAGGTGAAACCGAGTAGGATAATGCCCCAACTTGTGAACCAATATGGTTTTACATTATCCTATGACCTAAACAAAAACAAAACAAGAGAGGGCTACGCCGGGCTACCACTGTCAAAGGAACGTCTAGGGGGGTAGACGATCTGAGTGTGCACAGGTCAGGGTTTCGCCGAAGGAAGGCCACGAGAACGTCGGAATCAGATGAAAACTTGCATGTGTCCCTAGCATATGAGTGTGAGTGTGCTGCAAGGTTGGTATAGGTGCTTACATGTGTCCCCCCTCGCATGCATGCGCTCTAACCCAGAAGCGAAGATTCTCGACGTGCATAAGGGTGAATCTCCCCGTTTAGGTGAAACCGGGTTGGATAGTGCCCCAACTTGTGAACCAACAGGGTATTACTTCAACCTATGACCTAAACAAACACAAAACAAGAGAGATCTACGTCGGGCTACCGTTGTCAGAGGAACGTCTAGGGGGGTAGACGATCCGACTGTGCACAGAGCAGGGTTTCGCCGGAGGAAGACCACGAGAACATCAGAATCAGATGAAAACTTGCATGTGTCCCTATCATATGTGTGTGAGTGTGCTGCAAGGTTCGTATAGGTGCTTGCATGTGTCCTCCCTCGCATGCATGGGCTCTAACCTAGAAGCGAAGGTTCTGGACCCGTATAAGGGGGAATCTCCCCGTTTAGGTGAAACCGGGTAGGATAATGCCCCAACTTGTGAACCAACATGGTTTTACATTATCCTATGATCTAAACAAAAACAAAACAAGAGAGAGCTACGCCGGGCTACCACTGTCAAAGGAACGTCTAGGGGGTAGACGATCCGAGTGTGCACAGATCAAGGTTTCGCTGGAGGAAGGCCACGAGAACGTCGGAATCAGATGAAAACTTGCATGTGTCCCTAGCATATGTGTGTGAGTGTGCTGCAAGGTTGGTATAGGTGCTTGAATGTGTCCCCGCTCGCATGCATGCACTCTAACCCCGAAGCGAAGGTTCTCGACGTGCATAAGGGGGAATCTCCCCCTTTAGGTGAAATCGGGTAGGATAGTGCCCCAACTTGTGAACCAGCATAGTTTTACATCAACCTATGACCTAAACAAACACAAAACAAGAGAGATCTACGCCGGGCTACCTTTGTCAGAGGAACTTCTGGGGGGGTAGACGATTCGACTGTGCACAGATCAGGGTTTCACCGTAGGAAGGCCACGAGAACGTCGTAATCATATGAAAACTTGCATGTGTCCCTAGCATATGTGTGTGAGTGTGCTGCAAGGTTGGTATAGGTGCTTGCATATGTCCCCCCTCGCATGCATGCGCTCTAACCTAGAAGCGAAGGTTCTGGACCCGTATAAGGGGGAATCTCCCCGTGTAGGTGAAACCGGGTAGGATAGTGCCCCAACTTGTGAACCAACATGGTTTTACATCAACCTATGACCTAGGCAAACACAAAACAAGAGAGAGCTACGCCGGGCTACCACTGTCAGAGGAACGTCTAGGTGGTAGACGATCCGAGTGTGCATAGATCAGGGTTTCGCCGCAGGAAGACCACGAGAACGTCGGAATCAGATGAAAACTTGCATGTGTCCCTAGCATATGTGTGTGATTGTGGTGCAAGGTTGGTATAGTTGCTTGCATGTGTCCCCCCTCGCATGCATGCGCTCTAACCTAGAAGCGAAGGTTCTGGACCCGTATAAGGGGGAATATCCCTGTTTCGGTGAAACCGGGTAGGATAGTGCCCCAACTTGTGAACCAACATGGTTTTACATCATCCTATGACTTAAACAAACATACTCCCTCCGTTTCAGAGCTTAAGGCGTCCTCGTTTTGCGTGTTTTTTCTTTGACCAAGAATTACTCTAAATACGTAAAGATTTTTGGTATAAAACTAGTATCACTGGAAAGTATTTTTCAATACGAATCCAACGGTACTAATTATGTTCAATATAATCAAGATTTTGTTGCTCAATTCTTTTGGTCAAACTTTGCTTTGGAAAGCGTGTGCGCCTTAAGCCTTGAAACGGAGGTAGTAAAACAAGAGAGAGCTACGTCGGGCTATCCCTGTCAGAGGAACGTCTAGGGGGTAGACGATCCGAGTGTGCACAGATCAGGGTTTCGCCGGAGTAAGGCCACGAGAACGTCGGAATCAGATGAAAACTTGCATGTGTCCCTAGCATATGTGTGTGATTATAGTGCAGGGTTGGTATAGGTGCTTGCATGTGTCCCCCCTCGCATGCACGCGCTCTAACCTAGAAGCGGAAGTTCTGGACCCGTATAAGGGAGAATCTTCCTGTTTAGGTGAAACCGGGTAGGATAGTGCCCCAACTTGTGAACCAACATGGTTTTACATCATCCTATGACCTAAACAAACATAAAATAAGAGAGAGCTACACCGGGCTACCCCTGTCAGAAGAACGTCTAGGGGAGTAGACGATCCAAGTGTGCACAGATCAGGGTTTCGACGGAGGAAGGCCACGAGAACGTCGGATTCAGATGAAAACTTTCATGTGTCCCTAGCATATGTGTGTGATTATGGTGCAAGGTTGGTATAGGTGCTTGCATGTTTCCCCCCTAGCATGCATGCGCTCTAACCTAGAAGCAAAGGTTCTAGACCCGTATAAGGGGGAATCTCCCTGTTTAGGTGAAACCGGGCAGGATAGTGCCCCAACATGTGAACCAACATGGTTTTACATCATCCTATGACCTAAACAAACACAAAACAAGAGAGATCTACGCCGGGCTACCCCTGTCAGAGAAACGTCTAGGGGGTTATACGATCCGAGTGTGCACAGATCAGGGTTTCGCCGGAGGAAGATCACGAGAACGACGGAATCAGATGAAAACTTGCATGTGTCCCTAGCATATGTGTGTGATTGTGGTGAAAGGTTGGTATGGGTGCTTGCATGTTTCCCCCCTCGCATGCATGCTCTCTAACCTAGAAGCGAAGGTTCTGGACCCGTATAAGGGGGAATCTCCCCGTTTAGGTGAAACCGGGTAGGATAGTGCCCCAACTTTTGAAAAAACATGGTTTTACATCAGCCTATGACCTAAAAAAACACAAAACAAGAGAGAGCTACGCCGGGCTACCCCTGTCAGAGGAACGTCTAGGGGGGTAGACGACCCGAGTGTGCACAGATCAGGGTTTCGCCGAGGAAGACCACGAGAACGACGGAATCAGATGAAAACTTGCATGTGTCCCTAGAATATGTGTGTTATTGTGGTGCAAGGTTGGTATAGGTGTTTGCATGTGTCCCCCCACGCATGCATGCGCTCTAACCTAGAAGCAAAGGTTCTGGACCCATATAAGGGGGAATCTCCCCGTTTAGGTGAAACCGGGTAGGATAGTGCCCCAACTTGTGAACCAACATGATTTTACATCATCCTATGAGCTAAACAAACACAAAACAAGAGATAGATATGTCGGGCTACCACTGTCAGAGGAACGTCTAGGGGGGTAGACGATCCGAGTGTGCACAGATCAGGGTTTCGCCGGAGGAAGGCCACGAGAACGTCGGAATCAGATGAAAACTTGCATGTGGCCCTAGCATATGTGTGTGATTGTTGTGCAAGGTTTGTATAGGTGCTTGCATGTGTCCCCCCTCGCATGCAAGCTCTCTAACCTAGAAGAGGAGGTTCTAGACCCGTATAAGGGGGAATCTCCCTGTTTAGGTGAAACCGGGTAGGATAGTGGCCCAACTTATGAACCAACATGGTTTTACATCATCCTATGACCTAAGCAAACAAAAAAAAAAGAGAGCTACACCGGGCTACCATTGTCAGAAGAACGTCTAGGGGGGTAGACGATCCGAGTGTGCACAGATCAGGGTTTCGACGGAGGAAGGCCACGAGAACGCAGAATCAGATGAAAACTTTCATGTGTCCCTAGCATATGTGTGTGATTGTGGTGCAAGGTTGGTATAGGTGCTTGCATGTTTCCCCCCTCGCATGCATGCGCTCTAACCTAGAAGCGAAGGTGATGGACCCGTATAAGGGGGAATCTCCCCGTTTAGGTGAAACCGGGTAGGATAGTGCCCCAACTTGTGAACCAACATGGTTTTACATTATCCTGTGACCTAAACAAACACAAAACAAGAGAGAGCTATGCCGGGCTATAATTGTCAAAGGAACGTTTAGGGGGAAGACCACGAGAACATCGGAATCAGATGAAAAATTGCATGTGTCCCTAGCATATCTGTGTGAGTGTGGTGCAAGGTTGGTATAGGTGCTTGGATGTGTCCCCCTTCGCATGCAAGCGCTCTAACCTAGAAGCGAAGGTTCTGGACCCGTATAAGGGGGAATCTCCCCGTTTAGGTGAAACCGGGTAGGATAGTGCCCCAACTTGTGAACCAACATGGTTTTACATCACCCTATGACCTAAACAAACACAATAAAAGAGAGCTACGCCGGGCTAACACTGTTAGAGGAACGTCTAGGGGGTAGACGATCCGAGTGTGCACAGATCAGGGTTTCGCCGGAGGAAGGCCACGAGAACGTCGGAATCAGATAAAAACTTGCATGTGTCCCTAGCATATGTGTGTGAGTGTGCTGCAAGGTCGGTATAGGTGCTTGCATGTGTCCCGCTCGCGTGCATGCGCTCTAACCTTGAAGCGAAGGTTCTGGACCCATATAAGGGGGAATCTCCCCGTTTAGGTGAAACCGGGTAGGATTGTGCCCCAACTTGTGAACCAACATGGTTTTACATCATCCTATGACCTAAACAAACACAAAACAAGAGAGAGCTACGCCAAGCTACCCCTGTTAGAGGAACGTCTAGGGGGGTAGACGATCCGAGTGTGCACAGATCAGGGTTTCGCTGGAGGAAGGCCACGAGAACGTCCGAATCAGATGAAAACTTGCATGTGTCCCTAGCATATGTGTGTGATTGTTGTGCAAGATTGGTATAGGTGCTTGCATGTGTCCCCCCTCGCATGCAAGGTCTCTAACCTAGAAGAGGAGGTTCCAGACCCGTATAAGGGGGAATCTCCCTGTTTAGGTGAAACCGGGTAGGATAGTGCCCCAACTTATGAACCAACATGGTTTTACATCATCCTATGACCTAAACAAACATAAAATAAGAGAGAGCTACACTGGGCTACCCCTGTCAGAAGAACGTCTAGGGGGTAGACGATCCGAGTGTGCACAGATCAGGGTTTCGACGGAGGAAGGCCACGAGAACGTCAGAATCATATGAAAACTTTCATGTGTCCCTAGCATATGTGTGTGATTATGGTGCAAGGTTGGTATAGGTGCTTGCATGTTTCCCCCCTAGCATGCATGCGCTCTAACCTAGAAGCAAAGGTTCTAGACCCGTATAAGGGGGAATCTCCCTGTTTAGGTGAAACCGGGCAGGATAGTGCCCCAACATGTGAACCAACATGGTTTTACATCATCCTATGACCTAAACAAACACAAAACAAGAGAGAGCTACGCCGGGCTACCCCTGTCAGAGAAACGTCTAGGGGGGTATACGATCCGAGTGTGCACAGATCAGGGTTTCGCTGGAGGAAGATCACGAGAACGACGGAATCAGATGAAAACTTGCATGTGTCCCTAGCATATGTGTGTGATTGTGGTGAAAGGTTGGTATGGGTGCTTGCATGTTTCCCCCCTCGCATGCATGCGCTCTAACCTAGAAGCGAAGGTTCTGGACCCGTATAAGGGGAATCTCCCCGTTTAGGTGAAACCGGGTAGGATAGTGCCCCAACTTGTGAACCAACATGGTTTTACATCATCCTATGACCTAAACAAACACAAAACAAGAGAGAGCTACGCCGGGCTACCCCTGTCAGAGGAATGTCTAGGGGGGTAGACGATCCGAGTGTGCACAGATTAGGGTTTCACCGAGGAAGACCACGAGAACGACGGAATCAGATGAAAACTTGCATGTGTCCCTAGAATATGTGTGTGATTGTGGTGCAAGGTTGGTATAGGTGTTTGCATGTGTCCCCCCACGCATGCATGCGCTCTAACCTAGAAGCGAAGGTTCTGGACCCATATAAGGGGGAATCTCCCCGTTTAGGTGAAACCGGGTAGGATAGTGCCCCAACTTGTGAACCAACATGATTTTACATCATCCTATGAGCTAAACAAACACAAAACAAGAGATAGATATGATGGGCTACCCCCGTCATAGGAACGTCTAAGGGGGTAGACGATCCGACTGTGCACAGATCAGGGTTTCGCCGGAGGAAGACCACGAGAACGACGGAATCAGATGAAAACTTGCATGTGTCCCTAGCATATGTGTGTGATTGTGGTGCAGGGTTGGTATAGGTGCTTGCATGTGTCCCCCCTCGCATGCAAGCGCTCTAACCTAGAAGCGGAGGTTCTGGACCCGTATAAGGGGGAATCTTCCTGTTTAGGTGAAACCGGGTAGGATAGTGCCCTAACTTGTGAACCAACATGGTTTTACATCATCCTATGACCTAAACAAACATAAAATAAGAGAGAGCTACACTGGGCTACCCTGTCAGAAGAACGTCTAGGGGGGTAGACGATCCGAGTGTGCACAGATCATGGTTTCGACGGAGGAAGGCCACGAGAACGTCAGAATCATATGAAAACTTTCATGTGTCCCTAGCATATGTGTGTGATTATGGTGCAAGGTTGGTATAGGTGCTTGCATGTTTCCCCCCTAGCATGCATGCGCTCTAACCTAGAAGCAAAGGTTCTAGACCCGTATAAGGGGGAATCTCCCTGTTTAGGTGAAACCGGGCAGGATAGTGCCCCAACATGTGAACCAACATGGTTTTACATCATCCTATGACCTAAACAAACACAAAACAAGAGAGAGCTACGCCGGGCTACCCCTGTCAGAGAAACGTCTAGGGGGGTATACGATCGGAGTGTGCACAGATCAGTGTTTCGCCGGAGGAAGATCACGAGAACGACGGAATCAGATGAAAACTTGCATGTGTCCCTAGCATATGTGTGTGATTGTGGTGAAAGGTTGGTATGGGTGCTTGCATGTTTCCCCCCTCGCATGCATGCGCTCTAACCTAGAAGCGAAGGTTCTGGACCCGTATAAGGGGGAATCTCCCCGTTTAGGTGAAACCGGGTAGGATAGTGCCCCAACTTGTGAACCAACATGGTTTTACATCATCCTATGACCTAAACAAACACAAAACAAGAGAGATCTACGTCGGGCTACCCCTGTCAGAGGAATGTCTAGGGGGGTAGACGATCCGAGTGTGCACAGATTAGGGTTTCACCGAGGAAGACCACGAGAACGACGGAATCAGATGAAAACTTGCATGTGTCCCTAGAATATGTGTGTGATTGTGGTGCAAGGTTGGAATAGGTGTTTGCATGTGTCCCCCCACGCATGCATGCGCTCTAACCTAGAAGCGAAGGTTCTGGACCCATATAAGGGGAATCTCCCCGTTTAGGTGAAACCGGGTAGGATAGTGCCCCAACTTGTGAACCAACATGATTTTACATCATCCTATGAGCTAAACAAACACAAAACAAGAGATAGATATGATGGGCTACCCCCGTCATAGGAACGTCTAAGGGGGTAGACGATCCGACTGTGCACAGATCAGGGTTTCGCCGGAGGAAGACCACGAGAACGACGGAATCAGATGAAAACTTGCATGTGTCCCTAGCATATGTGTGTGATTGTGGTGCAGGGTTGGTATAGGTGCTTGCATGTGTCCCCCCTCGCACACTACTAGGAAAACGGCTATAGGTAATCAGCACATCCGTGGCTCACATGGTTGAAGTGCCCCACGGCTAAAACAGGCGTGGCTCACCTGTGGGCAGTGCCCTACTAATAACTAGAACATCCGTGGCGCACATGACCCTAGTGCGCCACAGATATGTGTGGGCCAGGGCCCTGTTGGCCACACGCCAAACTTCTGTAGCGCACTACAGCCATGTGCGCCACGGTTGTTAGGGTCATCTGTGGCGCACGTGTGCATGGTGCGCTACGACTGAGCGCATGCCCACCTCTGCTCTGAAACGGCCACAAACTTCTGTGGCGCACTCCGCCTAGTGCGCCACAGGGACTAGGAGCATCTGTGGCGCACTCCGCCTAGTGCGCCACAGATGTTTGTACTGCCTGTGGCGCACTGGGGCCGTGTGCGCCACGGATGTGTCGATTTTTTTAGGGCAGCACTTTATGTGCACATGTGTGACCACATCCACCACCCCACACTTCACTTTCCCCTTCTTCTTCCTCCTTAGATCTAGTCGGGATCTTCTCCTTCCCACCTCAATTTCTCCACACATTCACCATTTTTAGCATGTAAAACTTGCTTTGGATGTTACATAAGTAATAGAGGAGGTCTCCGGTCTCTCATCTATCCGTCTCCGGTCGACGCGCGCACCTCTCCTTTCCATCTTTCTCGCGATCGGTCTCTCATCTCGGTAAGTTGTCCATGTAAGGATGTGTTCATGTGTATATGGATGATGCATGTGCTCATATGTATGTAGATGATCGATGCTCATGATGTGTGTATGTGTGGAGAGGATCGATGGTCATATGTGTGTGTATATGGAGAGTATCGATGATGCTCATGCATGTGTGTATGGAGAGGATAATGATATGTTCATGTGTGTATGGATCGGTATCTCTCTCTCTTGTGTTTGTATGTGGACAAGTTGCCATTTGTTTTGCCAAAATGTTGATTCATTTCCATTTTGGCAAGACTTTGGCATTTCGCAAAGGTCCTAATTTTAGGATAGGTCATGCCGAAATTTTCTATCGACCATTGCATGCATGCATTCATTATGTGGTTCTAATAGACTTCAAAATTGTACCGTGTACATCGTGCAGGCAAAAATGGTCCGCATAATGAGCGAAGGCATTGTGGCTAGATTTTTGAAATGTGCGACGGCCGACATGATACGAAATAACAAGACAGATATAAGATGTCCGTGCAGAAGATGCAAACTCAACTGGGTGATCGACCCAGATTCCGGGAATCTGCAGGCGCACCTGCTCCGCCATGGTTTCATGGATGGATACACTCGTTGGATAAGCGATGGCGTAGATGATGGAGACGGTGATCATCATCACGGCGAGAACGGGCGAGATGATGAAGAGGCTCCTGGAGATGGTGAAGGTACGGAAGCAGACCGGGATGATGATGATCTAGATGCCGGAGGAGCAGACGACGATGGAACAACGTCAGGCTGGGTGCGGGACCCTTATGTGCAAGAGCTGCTTCTCAAGCAGACGAGTAACGCCAGGGCTGCCGCTAGAGAGAAAGCCAAGCTTGCGCAACTTGAGAAAGACGCGGTTACTCCATTGTATGAAGGATGCAGGCCCGATGATACCCGGTTGAATGTAACGCTCAAGGCTATGGAGATGAAGGCAAAGCACAAATTGAGCGACGCAAGCTTCGACGATATGATGGCATTCTGGCACGATCGTCTCCCGGAGGGGAACACATGTCCAACTAGTATCGAGGATGCCAAGAAAATCGTCTGTCCTCTCGATCTACCGCACGTTAGATATCACGTATGCATCAACGATTGCATCATTTATCGGGGCGAGGACGCGGAGAAAACCACATGTCCGGTGTGCGGCGTGAGTCGATACAAGAAAGGGAAGAAAGCACCTCGAAAAGTGGTATGGTACTTTCCTATCACCCCTCGTCTGCAGCGCTATTTCGTGGACCCTAAGGAAGCGAAGCTCATGCGATGGCATGCGGAAAGGAAGAAGCCAGGAGATGATGATGACCCCGAAAAGGATGAGCTGCTGACGCACCCTTCAGATGCTAGCCAGTGGAAAGCATTGGACCTCGAATTCCCAGAATTCGGTGGAGATTCGAGGAACATCAGGCTTGGTGCGAGCACCGATGGACTCAATCCGTTCGGTAGCCAGAGCAGCACGCACAGCACTTGGCCTGTGTTTGTATGGATGTACAACCTCCCTCCATGGTTGTGCATGAAGAAGAAGTACATACAAATGAGTATGCTAATTCAAGGGCCGAAACAACCTGGTACCGACATCAATCTGTATCTCGGGCTGTTGAAAGAGGAGCTAGCCACGTTATGGGAATCTGGAGCCAATACTTACGACGCCGTCGAACAAGATTATTTCACTCTGAGAGCCGCATTGGTCACTACGGTGCAAGACTATCCAGGTTGCGGGTATATCTCGGGGCAGGTTATCCAAGGATTCCACGCATGCGTTAGGTGCATGGATAACACAAGCTATCTCCAACTAGAGAAAGATCCAGGGTCATCGAAAACCGTGTTCATGGCGCACCGGAGGTGGCTCGGCAAGAATGATCCATGGAGAAAACGTGGAGACCTGTTCGATGGCAAATCAGAGACCCGAGGAATCCCAGAGCGTAGGAGCAGCGAAGAAGTGGAAGAGTTGCTGAAAAACTGGAAAGATTGTCCTAAGCCTGGAAAGAAGCGAAAGAGGCAGCAACAAGACAAGCCGCTGATGAAGGTATGGAAAACAAGGTCTGTTTTCTGGGAGTTGCCATACTGGAAGTTTCTCCGCACGCCTCCTAGCCTCGACATCATGCATATCACGAAAAACGTGTGCGAGAGTCTGGTCGCCACCATAATCAACATGCCAGATAGGACGAAAGATGGTCCGAAAGCAAGGCACGACCTGATATGCTTGGGTATCCGGAAGGAGCTTCACGGAGGACGCACTACTCCTGATGATCAGGAAGATGACGATGATCATGAGTCGGAGACGACACAAGGTCGTCGGAAGGGTAAAAAGTTCAAGAAGAACGAATATTACTGCCCTCCTTCTTGCTTCACTCTAAGCCAGGATGAGATCAAACAGTTTTTCAAGTGCCTTCTAGGAGTCAAATTTCCTTACGGCTACGCTGGCAAGATAAGCAGATACCTAGACGAGGCGAAGCAGAGGTTCAGTGGCATGAAGTCTCACGACTGTGCCGTGCTAATGACGCAGGTACTTCCGGTCGCACTAAGAGGGATAATGGACGAGCACGTCCGTGAAACGTTATTTGGCTTATGCAAGTTTTTCGACGTCATCTCTAGGAAGTCGATTGGCTTGAATCAGCTCGGAAGGCTACAGGAGGAGATCGTGGTGATACTATGTGAGCTTGAGGTCTACTTCCCACCCGCATTCTTCGACATTATGGTGCATCTTCTGGTCCATGTCGTGGAGGACATCGTACAACTCGGGCCGATGTTTCTCCGCAGCATGATGGCGTTCGAAAGGATGAACGGACACATCAAAGGATACGTTCGCAACAGGTCCCGTCCAGATGGAAGCATAGCCAAGGGCCTTCTGGCCGAAGAGTGCATCTCTTTCTGCACGAATTATCTAGACATCGAGAACCCTGTCGGTCTTCCCGTCAACAGACACCTTGGCAAGCTCGACGGATCTGGTCACCGAGAGGGTCGTCGCATACTGCATGCATACTTCGATTTTCGACGCGCAGACTTTGATCGAGCAAACCTCGTCGCGCTACAACATTTAGAACTGGTCGATCCTTGGGTACAGAAGCACAAAAGGTTAATCGAGAAGAAGTACAGTGACCGGGGCATACAGAGGACGCAGGGAGAAATAATCAAAGAGCACAACTCAGATTTCACGCGTTGGTTTAGGCAGACGCTCCTTGATAATCCCCCGCGCTCGCATTCTTCTGACACGGAAAAGATCATATTCACCTTGTCGCAGGGACCGATGCAAAACCTGGTGACCTATCAGGCGTATGATATCAACGGCTACACATTCTACACGGAGGAAAAGGACAACAAGTGTGATTATCAGAACTCAGGCGTAACGTCGGAATTCTACACCGATGACAACGTGAAGGAAAGATTCTACGGAAGAATCGAGGAGATCTGGGAGCTCGACTACTGTGGAGAAAAGGTGCCGATGTTCCGTGTCAGATGGGCAAAGAACGTCGAAAGAGAAGACCGGTATTTCACAACCATGGTTATACCCGAAGCAGCCAAATCCAAGGCCGCCGGTGCAAACGTGGCCGCGAAAAATGAACCGTGGGTACTGGCTACCAAAGTGGACCAATGTTTTTTCATTACCGACCCGACAAAGCCTAGCCGTGTTGTCGTGAGGAGAGGAAAAAGGAACATCATCGGAATGGATGGAGTCGCCAATGAGCAAGACTTCGACCAGTACGGCGATCCAAAGATTGAAGATGACGACGACTATGATGCAGCAACATACATCACAAGAAGAAAAAGGACAACCCTACCCAAAAAAGGTAGCCCGTTCGAAAGAAGAAACATTAAAGTGCCGGGGCTAAATTATTCAACCGCGACAAAGAAGGGAAAAAAGATTGTAAAACGCTAGCTCAAAAAATATTGTAAACGCGTGGTCGAAAAAGATTGTAATATTCATGGACAAATTATTATGAAATTTAGTTATACTTTAAATCATATTTTGGGCATTTTTGGAATATTATTACTTTTGGGCATTTTTGGAATATTTAAAAGTATTTTAAAATCAAAATAAAACTTCTATGGCATATATCACCACTTTTGGGCATTTTTGGAATATTTAAAAGTATTTTAAAAACAAAACAAAATTTGTATGGCATGTATCACCACTTTTGGAACATTTTAAAGTATTTTTTGGAACATTTTAAAGTATTTTTAAAGTAAAAATAAAAAAGTGGAGCACCAGGATTCGAACCTGGGTGCTCATCGTTTAGACTAGAGCTAAGGGTAGAACCAGTGGGGTAAGACAGTACTAGTGTTAACTAGTGGGACGACCAAGTACTTATCTGATAGTCCAACCCACACACGCGTAGCGCACCCTGGCTAAGTGCGCTACGGTTATAGCGCACTTAGCCAGGGTGCGCTACGCGTGTGTGGGTTGGACTAGTCAACTGCGCGCGTGAGACAGCCCTCCCATCGTCGCCCTCATCAGACACATCGTCCATCCCCATCCCCATCCCCGCATCGAGGCGCCGCCGCCGCCACGCCAGGAGGAGGCCGCCGCCGCCACGCCAGGAGGAGGCCGCCACGCCACGCCAAGAGGAGGAGGAGGCCGCCACGCCACGCCAGGAGGAGGAGGCCGCCACGCAACGCCAGGAGGAGGAGGCCGCCGCCGCCACGCCAGGAGGAGGCCGCCACGCCACGCATCCGCCAGCCCTCGTCGTCGTCATCTCCCCCTCTCTCCTCGAGCAATCTCAGAGGTGAGCTCTGCCCCTCCCCTCTATCCTTCTCCCCCTCTCTCTCCTCAGAGGGTTAGGGTTAGACAAAAATGTGCTGGAAATGGACTGGATAGGATCGACTAAAGTTCCATTGTTTGCACTGGAAATGGACTGGACTGGTGTTGAACTGAAGATAACATTGCCATGGAAAATTTCTTGCATGTTTACTTACTCCTAGTTGATCTATATATCCACCAGCAGCATCAGCTTATAAGTTTCAGTACAAATAGACAAGTTTCAGAATTGAAGTCTAGTGTGCCTAGGCATTATGGCTAATTAAAAAAATCAGAATTGAATGTATTCACACTTCTGAAAAGATATTGGGTTGATATAGTGCTCTCAAAAGCTGAAGATAGAGAAGCTACTAGTTTGCATGGAGTAGTATGGTTGAGTTCAATTCTGAACTCTTGGCATTAAACATGTAGTTCTATTGCTAACCAACAACAGTCAGATATATAGGAGTACCAAAAACCTGATTCAACACGGTGTACTAGCAGTCGCGAGCAGAGTACTATGAATAACAATGTCATACCTTGAGAAATTATAATCATATCAAACTTGCATCCTGCCCCTCCCCTCTATCCTTCTCCCCTCTCTCTCCCCCTTATTTTGTTCAAGTGTCCTGTTCCAGCCAGCTAACATCTCCTAAACAAACACCTGAACAAACACCTGCTCACTTTAGCATCTGAAAGTTCTTTGTTAATTTGGTTCTCAGTAATATAAACTTTAGCATCTGTTCTCAGTAATATAAACTTTAGCATCTGTTCTCAGTAATTTGGACCTAATTTTATCTAGGATTCTAGTAATGTTCATATCTAGCTGTGCTCTGATTGCAGAAATAAATTGATAGTTAAACCAACTAGTGCTCAGTAATATAAACTTCTCCTATGTGCATCCATTGTTTCAGCTTTTATTTGACTAAGATAGCTTTTGTACATTTTTTACTTAATAGAATGGCCTGCAGTATTTTCTTATTAATAAAATTAGAACGGACTGGATGCTATCGTCCAAGAGCCAGGTCCTTTGATGCAGATGATGCTGTGAACTGCGACGATAAATGTAGCTTGTAGATAGCTGATTCAGTTATAGGTAACTGATTCAGTTATAGTTATAAATCCACTTTCAGAGTTATAGGTAACTGATTCAGTTATAGTTATAAATCCTGATCCTTGATGTATCAGCATATATCATGGGTTTATATTTTAGCTATGGTCTTGGGCTTATTGTAGCACAGATTGTGGGCTTATATTTTTAGCTATGGTCTTGGGCTTATTGTAGCACAGATTGTGGGCATCCATTGTGGTTAGAACAATGACATTGCTTCATTGGAATCATACAATAAGTGGCATGCTTATGTAAGATCATTCTCATTTTTACCTTTACTTATTCACAAGATTTATTTTAATTGGGTTGTCATTGTTGCTTAAAGAGATAGCTTCTGTCATATGGCTATGCTTAAATTGATAACAAAAGTTTATATGGTTGTGGCACTGTGCTGGGACTGGATGGATGTGGTTGTGAAATGGTTTGGAAAGAAAAAATAGAGTAGTGTTGGTTTTGCTACTATCTGTGCTGGGACAATAGCACCTTGAAATTGTGCTTGTGCTTGTATATGAAGCACTTTATTATGTGTGTATGCAAGTTCTTGTATGAAACGAGTCCCGATTTTTGCCGGAATGTTGATTAACTTCCGTTTTGGCAGAAATCGGGCACTCCTAGTTTAAGAAAATTAGCAAAGGTCATGCCGGATTTTTCCGTGCATTTAACCAATTATTTGTTTTTTATTAGTGCAAAGATGTGTGATAACGACGAGGCTGGATGTTCTAAGCGCATCAGCGCTGAAGGAGAACTCAGACCTCCGAATAAACAATTGACATTCTGGGAGGCGGCCCAGCGTCTAGAAGACGATGAAGAATACCATCCTTCGGAGAGCGAGGATGATGAGATGGAAGACGCGGAGGAAGAAGCCGAAGGAACGGCGGACGATGAAACCACTGATGGCGGCGAGGGCACATGGAGTGGTAGCAACCCTCCTAAGAAGAAGCCGAAGGACCGGCGCCCGAACACGGTCGGCACGGTCAGGGAGGAAATTACCGAAGTGATCCCATCAGGGGTTCCTTTGGAGCCCGCCCTTGTCGTCAAAGGGTACGGTGGGCAAGTGGCGTCGATCACCCGGACAACCATCTCGATCAACACCGAGAATCTCCGGCATAAAGATAATGGCCACTTGCGCACACTCCTCTTCGAGAAGCTGCACGCCAGATACAAGTTTCCCGCTAAGTATCAGAACACAAATTATCATGGGAACGAAGTAAACAAATCCGCCCTCACAAAGATGAGCACCGCCCTGGCCAGCTGGAGAACCCGGATAAAGAAGAAGATCTATAAAGAAGGCAAAAGTCTCGAGGAGATCCAGAAGATTGACCCGCAGATCACCGAAGATCGGTTCCGGGAGTTCAAGGAGAGGTGTGAATCCGAAAGAGCCCTGGCCAATAGTAATCGGGGAAAGGCGCTGCAGGCGATGAATATAGGTCATCACCATCTCGGATCTGGTGGATACAGAACCGCGGAGGCCAAATGGAATAAGGAGGACGAAGAGTATAGATCCAAGGGGATAGAAAACCCTTTGCTAAATTCGAACCCGGGCAGGTTCGAAACTTCATCAGGGCCCGTTACCATGTGGACCCAAAAACCAAACAACTCACCGCGGATCCTGCGGTGAAGGAATTCGAGGAAATTGTGGTAAGTATAATCTAATTACCGGTGATCAACACGATTGCAATCTAATCGATGATCTAAATGATTCACTGTTACTTCTTCTGCAGGAGGAGGAAATTGTTGCTAGTCATGGATCCCAGGGTTCCTCATCCCAGGGGTCGACGGCGGCCACCCGGTGGGATAACCCTTTTAACAGGGCGATGAACGGCCAAGAAAATAGAGCCGGTTACGAAGAAGCCGTCGTCGGCTGGCCGTCTGGCCGGCCTCGGGGTAAGAATTGGGTGGATCATTTTGGTCCACCGCCGAGGACGCATGTGGCGCCGTCGGGAAGGAGCGAGGAGGAAAACAGAGAGGTTCAAGAACTTAAGGCACAAGTGGCGCGGATCCCGCAGATCGTCCAAGACAACCTGGCAATCACCCTTACGTCCTTCCTGCCTACCTTGGTGGAGTCAATAGCGAACTGGAGTGCGGGTGGTCGAGTAGGGCCGTGCCCGATTCCAAGCATGGTCAGCAGCCACTCGAACAACGCGGCGCCGACGAATCAGGCGAACTACGTGTTCGTGACTCCGCCCGCTAGCACCGCGGCGCCGCAAGTGTTGGTGACTCCCCCTGCCATCACCGCGGCGCCGGAGTACATGTTGGTGCCCCCCTGCCATCGTCGCGGCGGCACCGGAGCTCCAAGCACCCGTCGGTAGGGAGAATACACCGGCGGCCAGCACCGCGCCATCAAGCAGCCCTTCCGTCTCTTGCACGCCCGTCGCCGTATGCGGTGCGTCGACATTAGCCGATCTCGACGCCATCACGGTAAAAAAATTGCTTTAATTACCGCCTTTCATGCCATCTATATATTACTCTTGTGGCATCTCGCTCTGACGACGCCGTACATGTTTTCCGCAGACGGATGTTCCTTGCACTCTCTTATGCTACGTGAACAACGAGCTGAGAGGATGTTGCCAAGGGTACCATCGTTCAACCCTTGCAGCGCACGTTCCACTCAAAGCCGATGCCAGATAGCGTGCACAGGGTTAAAATTAGTCGGGTGCTAAGGGGCTGCGACGACCTGGAACCTCCCATTCAACCCCCAGGAGCGGATGAAGAAGAGTCGTCTGTCCTCAGAAGTTGCTTCGGCTTGTTCATGCTATGGCCAAAGAGCATGATCCGTTTGGGGACGGCGGGGGCCATCACGCCACAGACAACAGCACCGCCTGTCGTGCCAGCGACAAGCGGTGGCAAGGCCCCCTTACCGCCCTCGCCGTCACCTCCACGCGGTGGGTCGGATGATCATGTTGATGATATGCACATGGCGCAGGATCCGGCCGAGGACTTCGAAGACTGGAATGATCACTTCTTCAGCACTCAGTTTGGCAACGAAGAAGACCTAGCTGGTGGCCCCACAGAGAAAGCCACTATCACCAAGCGTCTGTTTGGTTCTCAGGAGACGCCTCCAGCTTGCGCCTTTACAGAGCCAGCTGATACAACCAACCGCCCTTTATTCTAAGCCCTGACACACTACATAGGGCGGCCGGTGCTCAGATTGCGGTGCCTGCCCGCTCTCCAAAAGGAAAAAAGGGCGGAAAAGAAAATCTAGCAGCTCGAGCCAGCCGGTGGCGTCAACAACTGCGAATCCGATCAGGTTTCGGGACGGGCCACCAAGACCCGAGGGTATTATGTGGAGGATTCATGTGGCGGGTGAGCCCATGCTACCTAAGAATTTGCGGAAGCTCGCCAGTTCGGAACTGCAGAGTGTGCATGACGGCGTGCTGACGATAGAGAGACGCCTTCTATCGGAGAAAGATCCCTCGCACCAGTATTCGTGGTTAAGGTGCCACCAGGCTTGGGCTTCGTCGACACTGCCCCCGCGGATCTGTTCTTCCTGCGGTTCGAGGACATCTTCAATATGTTCCACCTATACCCGCTGCACTATACCATGGTCCGTCTCTTTTCTCTCAGCCTGGCCACGCAGATCATTAGAGAGAACACACCGGACATCGCTATAGTGGACCCCTACTACATGCGTGACGGCTGCTTGGGTTCCCCCGCCGAACGACGTATCGTGGCCTCGTACCTAAAAAGAATCCTCGTGGCGAACAAGACAAAGGAATACATTCTCGTGCCTTACTTTCCCGAGTAAGTCGTTATTAGTCGCCACCGTCGATTGGCTTTATTAGATCATCATCATTCTTTTTTCAACACATTCCATTTGAATTTTTTGCGCAGAGATGAACACTGCAGGCTCATCTCCTTATCGCCGAAGCATTCCCACGCCACGTATTTCGATCGCGGGAGTCTAGAAAAGAAGAAAAACTACGACAAGATCAAGGAAGTTCTGGATGATGCTCTCACTGGCTTTGCCTCGACAGAAGGCACAAGCTTCGTGCGTAAGAAGGTCAAGTTCGGCAGGCACGTCTGCACACCACGTAACAGAGTTCCTGCGTGAAGCAGCCGGAAAACGTAAGAGGAAGCTACTACGCACTCCATCACATGAGGGCGTTCCTACTTGACCAACAGAATTCTACGCTGCCAGATCATCTCAAACAGTGGGCCGAAGCAAAGGCCAAGATCAATGATTCGGATATTAGACAAGAGATGTATCGCATCCAGCAGCAGTTTGGGGCAATCATTTCGTGATGTCATGACTTCGGGGGGATCTTCTACGGAGGAAATATCCGAATAACCATGACATAGAAGATCGCCTAGAGATGCAGGGTGACTATAGGAAGTTCATGACGAGCAGGGCGTCCTCCCGTTCCCTAAGCGAGCCAGAAGGCTTGATGTTGGCCTAGTTGTAGTTGCAAACTATAGATGACCTTGTTGTGTGTGGACGACAAGTGTACTTATCTTATTAGGTTTATGAATCACGCTTACTGTTTTTGCTTATTATGATTATATATCAATCAATGCTTGGTTTTTTTGCTTACTCTTTGGTTTTTTTGCTTACTTTTGGTTCTCGGACGACAAGTGTGAGTTTATTTTGTCTTTTTCGAGAATATGCCGATGATTGAAATGTCGTGGCACAATATATATTGGAATGTGCTATGACGGGATTGTCAGCCTTGTGATATGCACAAGTCCAGGAATTGTGCATCCTACTTGGCTGACAGTCCCGTCATAAGAAATTCCTGTGTCCAACGACCTAGCTAGTGTATATATGAGGCATGCTTTTCGAGTTATTTTTTGTCTTTTTCGAGAATATGCCGATGATTGAAATGTCGTGGCACAATATATATGTGAATGTGCTATGACGGGATTGTTAGCCTTTGATATGCACAAGTCCAGGAATTGTGCATCCTACTTGGCTAGCAGTCCCGTCATAACAATTCCTGTGTCCAACGACCTAGCTAGTTACTATATGAGGCATGTTTTTCGAGTTATTTTTGTCTTTTTCGAGAATATGCCGATGATTGAAATGTCGTGGCACAAATAATATAGTGAATGTGCTATGACGGGATTGTCAGCCTTTGATATGCACAAGTCCAGGAATTGTGCATCCTACTTGGCTGACAGTCCCGTCATAAGCAATTCCTGTGTCAAACGACCTAGCTATTTATATATGAGGCATAGCTTTTCGAGTTATTTTTGTCTTTTTCGAGAATATCCGATGATTGAAATGTCGTGCACAGTGTATATATGTGAATGTGCTATGACGGATTGTTAGCCTTGTGATATGCACAAGTCAGAATTGTGCATCCTACTTGGCTAGCAGTCCCGTCATAAGCAATTCCTGTGTCCAACGACCTAGCTAGTATATATGAGCATGCTTTTCGAGTTATTTTTTGTCTTTTTCGAGAATATGCCGATGATTGAAATGTCGTGGCACAATATATATGTGAATGTGCTATGACGGATTGTCACCCTTGTGATATGCACAAGTCCAGGAATTGTGGGCATCCTACTTGGCTGACAGTCCGTCATAAGCAATTCCTGTGTCCAACGACCTAGCTAGTTATATATGAGGCATGCTTTTCGAGTTTGCTCTTTTTGATTTAAGAGTACTTTCTATAAGGTATCTTCATATGCGACTTTAATTATACATGTTTTTTTCATCAATCACCGGTTAGTTATTGTCAACTTGTAGATGACGTGGTACGTCGTGTCAAGGGACGGTTCCCGAGTCTACGATGATTGGGAAGACTGCCGGAGACAGGTTGCACCGTTTTCAGCGGCAATAGCTACAAAGGGTACAACACTATGGCGGAGGCGGAAGATAGATACACGCGCTATCTAGCGGGA
>CAJUWN010001156.1:0-25073 GCA_910589765.1 Avena atlantica | reverse complement strand
CCCCCCTCGCATGCATGCGCTCTAACCTAGAAGCGAAGGTTCTCGACGTGTATAAGGGGAATCTCCCCGTTTAGGTGAAACCGAGTAGGATAATGCCCCAACTTGTGAACCAACATGGTTTTACATTATCCTATGACATAAACAAAACAAACAAAGAGGCTACGCCGGGCTAACCACTGTCAAAGGAACGTCTAGGGGGGTAGACGATCTGAGTGTGCACAGGTCAGGGTTTCGCGCCGAAGGAAGGCCACGAGAACGTCGGAATCAGATGAAAACTTGCATGTGTCCCTAGCATATGAGTGTGAGTGTGCTGCAAGGTTGGTATAGGTGCTTGCATGTGTCCCCCCTCGCATGCATGCGCTCTAACCCAGAAGCGAAGATTCCTACGTGCATAAGGGTGAATCTCCCCCCGTTTAGGTGAAACCGGGTTGGATAGTGCCCCAACTTGTGAACCAACAGGGTTTTACTTCAACCTATGACCTAACAAACACAAACAAGAGAGATCTACGTCGGGCTACCGTTGTCAGAGGAATGTCTAGGGGGGTAGACGATCCGACTGTGCACAGAGCAGGGTTTCGCCGGAGGAAGACCACGAGAACATCAGAATCAGATGAAAACTTGCATGTGTCCCTATCATATGTGTGTGAGTGTGCTGCAAGGTTCGTATAGGGGTGCTTGCATGTGTCCTCCCTCGCATGCATGGGCTCTAACCTAGAAGCGAAGGTTCTGGACCCGTATAAGGGGGAATCTCCCCGTTTAGGTGAAACCGGGTAGGATAATGCCCCAAACTTGTGCCAACATGGTTTTACATTATCCTATGATCTAAACAAAAACAAAACAAGAGAGAGCTACGCCGGGCTACCACTGTCAAGGAACGTCTAGGGGGGTAGACGATCCGAGTGTGCACAGATCAAGGTTTCGCTGGAGGAAGCCCACGAGAACGTCGGAATCAGATGAAAACTTGCATGTGTCCCTAGCATATGTGTGTGAGTGTGCTGCAGGTTGGTATAGGTGCTTGAATGTGTCCCGCTGCATGCATGCACTCTAACCCAGAAGCGAAGGTTCTCGACGTGCATAAGGGGGAATCTCCCCCTTTAGGTGAAATCGGGTAGGATAGTGCCCCAACTTGTGAACCAGCATATTTTACATCAACCTATGACCTAAAAAAATACAAAACAAGAGAGAGCTATGCCGGGCTATAATTGTTAGAGGCACGTTTAGGGGGGGAGACGATCCGGTGAGCACAGATCAGGCTTTCGGCGGAGGAAGACCACGAGAACGTCGGAATCAGATGAAAAATTGCATGTGTCCCTACATATGTGTGTGAGTGTGCTGCAAGGTTTGTATAGGTGCTTGCATGTGTCCCACTTCGCATGCAAGCTCTCTAACCTAGAAGCGAAGGTTTCAGACCCGTATAAGGGGAATCTCCCCGTTTAGGTGAAACCGGGTAGGATAGTGCCCCAACTTGTGAACCAACAGGGTTTACACATCATCCTATGACCTAAACAAACACAAAAGAAAGAGCTACGTTGGGCTAACACTGTTAGATGAACGTCTAGGGGGGTAGACGATCCGAGTGTGCACAGATCAGGGTTTCGCAGGAGGAATGCCACGAGAACGTCGGACTCAGATGAAAACTTGCATGTTTCCCTAGCACTGGTGTGAGTGTGTTGCAAGGTCGGTATATGTGCTTGCATGTGTCCCCCCCGCATGCATCGCTCTCTAACCTAGAAGCGAAGGTTCTGGACTCGTATAAGGGGGAATCTCCCCGTTTAGGTGAAAACCTGGCAGGATATGTGCCCCAACTTGTGAACCAACAGGTTTTACATCATCCTATGACCTAAATAAACACAAAACAAGAGAGCTAACGTCGGGCTACCCCTGTCAGAGGAACGTCTAGGGGGGTAGACGATCCGAGTGTGCACAGATCAAGATTTCGCCGGAGGAAACCACGAGAACGTAATCAGATAAAACTTGCATGTGTCGCTAGCATATGTGTGTGAGTGTGCTGCAAGGTCGGTATAGGTGCTTGCATGTGTCCCCCCTCGCATGCATGCGCTCTAACCTAGAAGCGAAGGTTCTCGACGTTATAAGGGGGATCTCCCCGTTTAGGTGAAACCGAGTAGGATAATGCCCCAACTTGAACCATAATGGTTTTACATTATCCTATGACCTAAACAAAAACAAAACAAGAGAGCTACGCCGGGCTACACCACTGTCAAAGGAACGTCTAGGGGGGTAGACGATCTGAGTGTGCACAGGTCAGGGTTTCGCCGAAGGAAGGCCACGAGAACGTCGGAATCAGATGAAAACTTGCATGTGTCTAGCATATGAGTGTGAGTGTGCTGCAAGGTTGGTATAGGTGCTTACATGTGTCCCCCCTCGCATGCATGCGCTCTAACCCAGAAGCGAAGATTCTCGACGTGCATAAGGGTGAATCTCCCGTTTAGGTGAAACCGGGTTGGATAGTGCCCCAACTTGTGAACCAACAGGGTATTACTTCAACCTATGACCTAAACAAACACAAAACAAGAGAGATCTACGTCGGGCTACCGTTGTCCGAGGACGTCTAGGGGGGGAGACGATCCGACTGTGCACAGAGCAGGGTTCGCCGGAGGAAGACCACGAGAACATCAGAATCAGATGAAAACTTGCATGTGTCCCTATCATTGTGTGTGAGTGTGCTGCAAGGTTCGTATAGGTGCTTGCATGTGTCCTCCCTCGCATGCATGGGCTCTAACCTAGAAGCGAAGGTTCTGGACCCGTATAAGGGGAATCTCCCGTTTAGGTGAAACCGGGTAGGATAATGCCCCAACTTGTGAACCAACATGGTTTTACATTATCCTATGATCTAAACAAAAACAAACAAGAGAGAGCTACGCCGGGCTACCACTGTCAAAGGACGTCTAGGGGGGTAGACGATCCGAGTGTGCACAGATCAAGGTTTCGCTGGAGGAAGGCACGAGAACGTCGGAATCAGATGAAAAACTTGCATGTGTCCCTAGCATATGTGTGTGAGTGTGCTGCAAGGTTGGTATAGGTGCTTGATGTGTCCCCGCTCGCATGCATGCACTCTAACCCCGAAGCGAAGGTTCTCTCGACGTGCATAAGGGGAATCTCCCCCTTTAGGTGAAATCGGGTAGGATAGTGCCCCAACTTGTGAACCAGCATAGTTTTACATCAACCTATGACCTAAACAAACACAAAACAAGAGAGATCTACGCCGGGCTAACCTTTGTCAGAGGACTTCTGGGGGGGTAGACGATTCGACTGTGCACAGATCAGGGTTCATCACCGTAGGAAGCCACGAGAACGTCGTAATCATATGAAAACTTGCATGTGTCCCTAGCATATGTGTGTGAGTTGCTGCAAGGTTGGTATAGGTGCTTGCATATGTCCCCCCTCGCATGCATGCGCTCTAACCTAGAAGCGAAGGTTCTGGACCCGTATAAGGGGGAATCTCCCCGTGTAGGTGAACCGGGTAGGATAGTGCCCCAACTTGTGAACCAACATGGTTTACATCACCTATGACCTAGGCAAACACAAAACAAGAGAGAGCTACGCCGGGCTACCACTGTCAGAGGAACGTCTAGGTGGTAGACGATCCGAGTGTGCATAGATCAGGGTTTCGCCGCAGGAAGACCACGAGAACGTCGGAATCAGATGAAAACTTGCATGTGTCCCTAGCATATGTGTGTGATTGTGGTGCAAGGTTGGTATAGTTGCTTGCATGTGTCCCCCCTCGCATGCATGCGCTCTAACCTAGAAGCGAAGGTTCTGGACCCGTATAAGGGGGAATATCCTGTTTTCGGTGAAACCGGGTAGGATAGTGCCCCAACTTGTGAACCAACATGGTTTTACATCATCCTATGACTTAAACAAACATACTCCCCTCCCGTTTCAGAGCTTAAGGCGTCCTCGTTTGCGTGTTTTTTTTTGACCAAGAATTACTCTAATACGTAAAGATTTTGGTATAAAACTAGTATCACTGGAAAGTATTTTTCAATACGAATCCAACGGTACTAATTATGTTCAATATAATCAGATTTTGTTGCTCAATTCTTTTGGTCAAACTTTGCTTTGGAAAGCGTGTGCGCCTTAAGCCTTGAAACGGAGGTAGTAAACAGAGAGAGCTACGTCGGGCTATCCCTGTCAGAGGAACGTCTAGGGGGTAGACGATCCGAGTGTGCACAGATCAGGGTTTCGCCGGAGTAAGGCCACGAGAACGTCGGAATCAGATGAAAACTTGCATGTGTCCCTAGCATATGTGTGGATTATAGTGCAGGGTTGGTATAGGTGCTTGCATGTTTCCCCCCGCGCATGCACGCGCTCTAAACTAGAAGCGGAAGTTCTGGACCCGTATAAGGGAGAATCTTCCTGTTTAGGTGAACCGGGTAGGGATAGTGCCCCAACTGTGAACCAACATGGTTTTACATCATCCTATGACCTAAACAAAATAAAATAAGAGAGAGCTAACCGGGCTACCCCTGTCAGAAGAACGTCTAGGGGAGTAGACGATCCAAGTGTGCACAGATCAGGGTTTCGACGGAGGAAGGCCACGAGAACGTCGGATTCAGATGAAAACTTCATCATGTGTCCCTAGCATATGTGTGTGATTATGGTGCAAGGTTGGTATAGGTGCTTGCATGTTTCCCCCCAGCATGCATGCGCTCTAACCTAGAAGCAAAGGTTCTAGACCCGTATAAGGGGGATCTCCCTGTTTAGGTGAAACCGGGCAGGATAGTGCCCCAACATGTGAACCAACATGGTTTTACATCATCCTATGACCTAAACAAACACAAACAAGAGAGATCTACGCCGGGCTACCCCTGTCAGAGAAACGTCTAGGGGGTTATACGATCCGAGTGTGCACAGATCAGGGTTTCGCGCCGAGGAGATCACGAGAACGACGGAATCAGATGAAAACTTGCATGTGTCCCTAGCATATGTGTGATTGTGGTGAAAGGTTGGTATGGTGCTTGCATGTTTCCCCCCCCTCGCATGCATGCTCTCTAACCTAGAAGCGAAGGTTCTGGAACCGTATAAGGGGGAATCTCCCCGTTTAGGTGAAACCGGTAGGATAGTGCCCCAACTTTTGAAAAACATGGTTTTACATCAGCCTATGACCTAAAAAAACACAAAACAAGAGAGAGCTACGCCGGCTATACCCTGTCAGAGGAACGTCTAGGGGGGTAGACGACCCGAGTGTGCACAGATCAGGGTTTCGCCGAGGAAGACCACGAGAACGACGGAATCAGATGAAAACTTGCATGTGTCCCTAGAATATGTGTGTTATTGTGGTGGGTTGGTATAGGTGTTTGCATGTGTCCCCCACGCATGCATGCGCTCTAACCTAGAAGCAAAGGTTCTGGACCCATATAAGGGGGAATCTCCCCGTTTAGGTGAAACCGGGTAGGATAGTGCCCCAACTTGTGAACCAACATGATTTTACATCATCCTATGAGCTAAACAAACACAAAACAAGAGATAGATATGTCGGGCTACCACTGTCAGAGGAACGTCTAGGGGGGTAGACGATCCGAGTGTGCACAGATCAGGTTTCGCCGGAGGAAGGCCACGAGAACGTCGGAATCAGATGAAAACTTGCATGTGGCCCTAGCATATGTGTGTGATTGTTGTGCAAGGTTTGTATAGTGCTTGCATGTGTCCCCCCTCGCATGCAAGCTCTCTAACCTAGAAGAGGAGGTTCTAGACCCGTATAAGGGGGAATCTCCCTGTTTAGGTGAAACCGGTAGGATAGTGGCCCAACTTATGAACCAACATGGTTTTACATCATCCTATGACCTAAGCAAACAAAAAAAAAGAGCTACACACCGGGCTACCATTGTCAGAAGAACGTCTAGGGGGGTAGACGATCCGAGTGTGCACAGATCAGGGTTTCGACGGAGGAAGGCCACGAGAACGCAGAATCAGATGAAAACTTTCATGTGTCCCTAGCATATGTGTGTGATTGTGGTGCAAGGTGGTATAGGTTTTGCTTGCATGTTCCCCCCTCGCATGCATGCGCTCTAACCTAGAAGCGAAGGTGATGGACCCGTATAAGGAGAAATCTCCCCGTTTAAGGTGAAACCGGGTAGGAATAGTGCCCCAACTTGTGAACCAACATGGTTTTACATTATCCTGTGACCTAAACAAACACAAAACAAGAGAGAGCTATGCCGGGCTATAATTGTCAAAGGAACGTTTAGGGGAAGACCACGAGAACATCGGAATCAGATGAAAAATTGCATGTGTCCCCAGCATATCTGTGTGAGTGTGGTGCAAGGTTGGTATAGGTGCTTGGATGTGTCCCCCTTCGCATGCAAGCGCTCTAACCTAGAAGCGAAGGTTCTGGACCCGTATAAGGGGAATCTCCCCGTTTAGGTGAAACCGGGTAGGATAGCCCAACTTGTGAACCAACATGGTTTTACATCACCCTATGACCTAAACAAACACAATAAAAAGAGAGCTACGCCGGGCTAAACACTGTTAGAGGACGTCTAGGGGTAGACGATCCGAGTGTGCACAGATCAGGGTTTCGCCGGAGGAAGGCCACGAGAACGTCGGAATCAGATAAAACTTGCATGTGTCCCTAGCATATGTGTGTGAGTGTGCTGCAAGGTCGTATAGGTGCTTGCATGTGTCCCGCTCGCGTGCATGCGCTCTAACCTTGAAGCGAAGGTTCTGGACCCATATAAGGGGAATCTCCCCGTTTAGGTGAAACCGGGTAGGATTGTGCCCCAACTTGTGAACCAACATGGTTTTACATCATCCTATGACCTAAACAAACACAAAACAAGAGAGAGCTACGCCAAGCTACCCCTGTTAGAGGAACGTCTAGGGGGTAGACGATCCGAGTGTGCACAGATCAGGGTTTCGCTGGAGGAAGGCCACGAGAACGTCCGAATCAGATGAAAACTTGCATGTGTCCCTAGCATATGTGTGTGATTGTTGTGCAAGATTGGTATAGGTGCTTGCATGTGTCCCCCCCGCTCGCATGCAGGTCTCTAACCTAGAAGAGGAGGTTCCAGACCCGTATAAGGGGAATCTCCCTGTTTAGGTGAAACCGGGTAGGATAGTGCCCCAACTTATGAACCAACATGTTTTACATCTCCTATGACCTAAACAAACATAAAATAAGAGAGAGCTACACTGGGCTAACTACCCCTGTCAGAAGAACGTCTAGGGGGTAGACGATCCGAGTGTGCACAGATCAGGGTTTCGACGGAGGAAGGCCACGAGAAACGTCAGAATCATATGAAAACTTTCATGTGTCCCTAGCATATGTGTGTGATTATGGTGCAAGGTTGGTATAGGTGCTTGCATGTTTTCCCCCCTAGCATGCATGCGCTCTAACCTAGAAGCAAAGGTTCTAGACCCGTATAAGGGGGAATCTCCCTGTTTAGGTGAAACCGGGCAGGATAGTGCCCCAACATGTGAACCAACATGGTTTTACATCATCCTATGACCTAACAAACACAAAACAAGAGAGAGCTACGCCGGGCTACCCCTGTCAGAGAACGTCTAGGGGGTATACGATCCGAGTGTGCACAGATCAGGGTTTCGCTGGAGGAAGATCACGAGAACGACGGAATCAGATGAAAACTTGCATGTGTCCCTAGCATATGTGTGTGATTGTGGAAAGGTTGGTATGGGTGCTTGCATGTTCCCCCTCGCATGCATGCGCTCTAACCTAGAAGCGAAGGTTCTGGACCCGTATAAGGGGAATCTCCCCGTTTAGGTGAAACCGGGTAGGATAGTGCCCCAACTTGTGAACCAACATGGTTTTACATCATCCTATGACCTAAACAAACACAAAACAAGAGAGAGCTACGCCGGGCTAACCCCTGTCAGAGGAATGTCTAGGGGGGTAGACGATCCGAGTGTGCACAGATTAGGGTTTCACACGAGGAAGACCACGAGAACGACGGAATCAGATGAAAACTTGCATGTGTCCCTAGAATATGTGTGTGATTGTGGTGCAAGGTTGGTATAGGTGTTTGCATGTGTCCCCCCACGCATGCATGCGCTCTAACCTAGAAGCGAAGGTTCTGGACCCATATAAGGGGGAATCTCCCCGTTTAGGTGAAACCGGGTAGGATAGTGCCCAACTTGTGAACCAACATGATTTTACATCATCCTATGAGCTAACAACACAAAACAAGAGATAGATATGATGGGCTACTACCCCGTCATAGGAACGTCTAAGGGGGTAGACGATCCGACTGTGCACAGATCAGGGTTTCGCCGGAGGAAGACCACGAAACGACGGAATCAGATGAAAACTTGCATGTGTCCCTAGCATATGTGTGTGATTGTGGTGCAGGGTTGGTATAGGTGCTTGCATGTGTCCCCCTCGCATGCAAGCGCTCTAACCTAGAAGCGGAGGTTCTGGACCCGTATAAGGGGGAATCTCCCTGTTTAGGTGAAACCGGTAGGATAGTGCCCTAACTTGTGAACCACATGGTTTTACATCATCCTCTATGAACAAACAATAAAATAAGAGAGAGCTACACTGGGCTACCCTGTCAGAAGAACGTCTAGGGGGGTAGACGATCCGAGTGTGCACAGATCATGGTTTCGACGGAGGAAGGCCACGAAACGTCAGAATCATATGAAAACTTTCATGTGTCCCTAGCATATGTGTGTGATTATGGTGCAAGGTTGGTATAGGTGCTTGCATGTTTCCCCCCTAGCATGCATGCGCTCTAACCTAGAAGCAAAGGTTCTAGACCCGTATAAGGGGGAATCTCCCTGTTTAGGTGAAACCGGGCAGGATAGTGCCCCAACATGTGAACCACAGGGTTTACATCATCCTATGACCTAAACCAACACAAGGGCTAAGCCTAGGGTGCTCGGCGGCTAATGGTCAAGACGCTAAAGGAGAGAGCTACGCCCACGCTCCGTCAGAGAAACGTCTAGGGGGGTATACGATCGGAGTGTGCACAGATCAGTGTTTTCGCCGGAGGAAGATCACGAGAACGACGGAATCAGATGAAAACTTGCATGTGTCCCTAGCATATGTGTGTGATTGTGGTGAAAGGTTGGTATGGGTGCTTGCATGTTTCCCCCCTCGCATGCATGCGCTCTAACCTAGAAGCGAAGGTTCTGGACCCGTATAGGGGGATCTCCCCGTTTAGGTGAAACCGGGTAGGATAGTGCCCCAACTTGTGAACCAACATGTTTTTACATCATCCTATGACCTAAACAAACACAAAACAAGAGAGATCTACGTCGGGCTACCCCTGTCAGAGGAATGTCTAGGGGGTAGACGATCCGAGTGTGCACAGATTAGGGTTTCACCGAGGAAGACCACGAGAACGACGGAATCAGATGAAAACTTGCATGTGTCCCTAGAATATGTGTGTGATTGTGGTGCAAGGTTGGAATAGGTGTTTGCATGTGTCCCCCCCACGCATGCATGCGCTCTAACCTAGAAGCGAAGGTTCTGGACCCATATAAGGGGGAATCTCCCCTTTAGGTGAAACCGGTAGGATAGTGCCCCAACTTGTGAACCCATGATTTTACATCATCCTATGAGCTAAACAAACACAAAACAAGAGATAGATATGATGGGCTACCCCCGTCATAGGAACGTCTAAGGGGTAGACGATCCGACTGTGCACAGATCAGGGTTTCGCCGGAGGAAGACCACGAGAACGACGGAATCAGATGAAAACTTGCATGTGTCCCTAGCAATGTGTGTGATTGTGGTGCAGGGTTGGTATAGGTGCTTGCATGTGTCCCCCCTCGCACACTACTAGGAAAACGGCTATAGGTAATCAGCACATCCGTGGCTCACATGGTTGAAGTGCCCCACGGCTAAAACAGGCGTGGCTCACCTGTGGGCAGTGCCCTACTAATAACTAGAACATCCGTGGCGCACATGACCCTAGTGCGCCACAGATATGTGTGGGCCAGGGCCCTGTTGGCCACACGCCAAACTTCTGTAGCGCACTACAGCCATGTGCGCCACGGTTGTAGGGTCATCTGTGGCGCACGTGTGCATGGTGCGCTACGACTGAGCGCATGCCCACCTCTGCTCTGAAACGGCCACACAACTTCTGTGGCGCACTCCGCCTAGTGCGCCACAGGGACTAGGAGCATCTGTGGCGCACTCCGCCTAGTGCGCCACAGATGTTTGTACTGCCTGTGGCGCACTGGGGCCGTGTGCGCCACGGATGTGTCGATTTTTTTAGGGCAGCACTTTATGTGCACATGTGTGACCACATCCACCACCCCACACTTCACTTTCCCCTTCTTCTTCCTCCTTAGATCTAGTCGGGATCTTCTCCTTCCCACCTCAATTTCTCCACACATTCACCATTTTTAGCATGTAAACTTGCTTTGGATGTTACATAAGTAATAGAGGAGGTCTCCGGTCTCTCATCTATCCGTCTCCGGTCGACGCGCGCACCTCTCCTTTCCATCTTTCTCGCGATCGGTCTCTCATCTCGGTAAGTTGTCCATGTAAGGATGTGTTCATGTGTAATGGATGATGCATGTGCTCATATGTATGTAGATGATCGATGCTCATGATGTGTGTATGTGTGGAGAGGATCGATGGTCATATGTGTGTGTATATGGAGAGTATCGATGATGCTCATGCATGTGTGTATGGAGAGGATAATGATATGTTCATGTGTGTATGGATCGGTATCTCTCTCTCTTGTGTTTGTATGTGGACAAGTTGCCATTTGTTTTGCCAAAATGTTGATTCATTTCCATTTTGGCAAGACTTTGGCATTTCGCAAGGTCCTAATTTTAGGATAGGTCATGCCGAAATTTTCTATCGACCATTGCATGCATGCATTCATTATGTGGTTCTAATAGACTTCAAAATTGTACCGTGTACATCGTGCAGGCAAAAATGGTCCGCATAATGAGCGAAGGCATTGTGGCTAGATTTTTGAAATGTGCGACGGCCGACATGATACGAAATAACAAGACAGATATAAGATGTCCGTGCAGAAGATGCAAACTCAACTGGGTGATCGACCCAGATTCCGGGAATCTGCAGGCGCACCTGCTCCGCCATGGTTTCATGGATGGATACACTCGTTGGATAAGCGATGGCGTAGATGATGGAGACGGTGATCATCATCACGGCGAGAACGGGCGAGATGATGAAGAGCCCTGGAGATGGTGAAGGTACGGAAGCAGACCGGGATGATGATGATCTAGATGCCGGAGGAGCAGACGACGATGGAACAACGTCAGGCTGGGTGCGGGACCCTTATGTGCAAAGCTGCTTCTCAAGCAGACGAGTAACGCCAGGGCTGCCGCTAGAGAGAAAGCCAAGCTTGCGCAACTTGAGAAAGACGCGGTACTCCATTGTATGAAGGATGCAGGCCCGATGATACCCGGTTGATGTAACGCTCAAGGCTATGGAGATGAAGGCAAAGCACAAATTGAGCGACGCAAGCTTCGACGATATGATGGCATTCTGGCACGATCGTCTCCCCGAGGGGAACACATGTCCAACTAGTATCGAGGATGCCAAGAAAATCGTCTGTCCTCTCGATCTACCGCACGTTAGATATCACGTATGCATCAACGATTGCATCATTTATCGGGGCGAGGACGCGGAGAAAACCACATGTCCGGTGTGCGGCGTGAGTCGATACAAGAAAGGAAGAAAGCACCTCGAAAAGTGGTATGGTACTTTCCTATCACCCCTCGTCTGCAGCGCTATTTCGTGGACCCTAAGGAAGCGAAGCTCATGCGATGGCATGCGGAAAGGAAGAAGCCAGGAGATGATGAGACCCCGAAAAGGATGAGCTGCTGACGCACCCTTCAGATGCTAGCCAGTGGAAGCATTGGACCTCGAATTCCCAGAATTCGGTGGAGATTCGAGGAACATCAGGCTTGGCGAGCACCGATGGACTCAATCGTTCGGTAGCCAGAGCAGCACGCACAGCACTTGGCCTGTGTTTGTATGGATGTACAACCTCCCTCCATGGTTGTGCATGAAGAAGAAGTACATACAAATGAGTATGCTAATTCAAGGCCGAAACAACCTGGTACCGACATCAATCTGTATCTCGGGCTGTTGAAAGAGGAGCTAGCCACGTTATGGGAATCTGGAGCCAATACTTACGACGCTCGAACAAGATTTTTCACTCTGAGAGCCGCATTGGTCACTACGGTGCAAGACTATCCAGGTTGCGGTATATCTCGGGGCAGGTTATCCAAGGATTCCACGCATGCGTTAGTGCATGGATAACACAAGCTATCTCCAACTAGAGAAAGATCCAGGGTCATCGAAAACCGTGTTCATGGCGCACCGGAGGTGGCTCGGCAAGAATGATCCATGGAGAAAAACGTGGAGACCTGTTCGATGGCAAATCAGAGACCCGAGGAATCCCAGAGCGTAGGAGAGCAGCGAGAAGTGGAAGAGTTGCTGAAAAAACTGGAAAGATTGTCCTAAGCCTGGAAAGAAGCGAAAGAGGCAGCAACAAGACAAGCCGCTGATGAAGGTATGGAAAACAAGGTCTGTTTTCTGGGAGTTGCCATACTGGAAGTTTCTCCGCACGCCTCCTAGCCTCGACATCATGCATATCACGAAAAACGTGTGCGAGAGTCTGGTCGCCACCATAATCAACATGCCAGATAGGACGAAAGATGGTCCGAAAGCAAGGCACGCCTGATATGCTTGGTATCCGGAAGGAGCTTCACGGAGGACGCACTACTCCTGATGATCAGGAAGATGACGATGATCATGAGTCGGAGACGACACAAGGTCGTCGGAAGGGTAAAAGTTCAAGAAGAACGAATATTACTGCCCTCCTTCTTGCTTCACTCTAAGCCAGGATGAGATCAAACAGTTTTTTCAAGTGCCTTCTAGGAGTCAAATTTCCTTACGGCTACGCTGGCAAGATAAGCAGATACCTAGACGGGCGAAGCAGAGGTTCAGTGGCATGAAGTCTCACGACTGTGCCGTGCTAATGACGCAGGTACTTCCGGTCGCACTAAGAGGGATAATGGACGAGCACGTCCGTGAAACGTTATTTGGCTTATGCAAGTTTTTCGGACGTCATCTCTAGGAAGTCGATTGGCTTGAATCAGCTCGGAAGGCTACAGGAGGAGATCGTGGTGATACTATGTGAGCTTGAGGTCTACTTCCCACCCGCATTCTTCGACATTATGGTGCATCTTCTGGTCCATGTCGGGAGGACATCGTACAACTCGGGCCGATGTTTCTCCGCAGCATGATGGCGTTCGAAAGGATGAACGGACACATCAAAGGATACGTTCGCAACAGGTCCCGTCCAGATGGAAGCATAGCCAAGGGCCTTCTGGCCGAAGAGTGCATCTCTTTCTGCACGAATTATCTAGACATCGAGAACCCTGTCGGTCTTCCCGTCAACAGACACCTTGGCAAGCTCGACGGATCTGGTCACCGAGAGGGTCGTCGCATACTGCATGCATACTTCGATTTTCGACGCGCAGACTTTGATCGAGCAAACCTCGTCGCGCTACAACATTTAAACTGGTCGATCTTGGGTACAGAAGCACAAAAGGTTAATCGAGAAGAAGTACAGTGACCGGGGCATACAGAGGACGCAGGGAGAAATAATCAAAGAGCACAACTCAGATTTCACGCGTTGGTTTAGGCAGACGCTCCTTGATAATCCCCCGCGCTCGCATTCTTCTGACACGGAAAGATCATATTCACCTTGTCGCAGGGACCGATGCAAAACCTGGTGACCTATCAGGCGTATGATATCAACGGCTACACATTCTACACGGAGGAAAAGGACAACAAGTGTGATTATCAGAACTCAGCGTAACGTCGGAATTCTACACACCGATGACAACGTGAAGGAAAGATTCTACGAAGAATCGAGGAGATCTGGGAGCTCGACTACTGTGGAGAAAAGGTGCCGATGTTCCGTGTCAGATGGGCAAAGAACGTCGAAAGAGAAGACCGGTATTTCACAACCATGGTTATACCCGAAGCAGCCAAATCCAAGGCCGCCGGTGCAAACGTGGCCGCGAAAAATGAACCGTGGGTACTGGCTACCAAGTGGACCAATGTTTTTTCATTACCCGACCCGACAAAGCCTAGCCGTGTTTCGTGAGGAGAGGAAAAAGGAACATCATCGGAATGGATGGAGTCGCCAATGAGCAAGACTTCGACCAGTACGGCGATCCAAAGATTGAAGATGACGACGACTATGATGCAGCAACATACATCACAAGAAGAAAAAAGGACAACCCTACCCAAAAAAGGTAGCCCGTTCGAAAGAAGAAACATAAAGTGCCGGGGCTAAATTATTCAACCGCGACAAAGAAGGGAAAAAAGATTGTAAAACGCTAGCTCAAAAAATATTGTAAACGCGTGGTCGAAAAAGATTGTAATATTCATGGACAAATATTATGAAATTTAGTTATACTTAAATCATATTTTGGGCATTTTTGAATATATTACTTTTGGGCATTTTTGGGAATTTTTAAAAGTATTTAAAATCAAAATAAAACTTCTATGGCATATATCACCACTTTTGGCATTTTTGGAATTTAAAAGTATTTTAAAAACAAAACAAAATTGTATGGCATGTATCACCACTTTTGGAACATTTTAAAGTATTTTTTGAACATTTTAAAGTATTTTAAAGTAAAAAAAAAAAGTGGCAGCACCAGGATTCGAACCTGGGTGCTCATCGTTTAGACTAGAGCTAAGTAGAACCAGTGGGGTAAGACAGTACTAGTGTTAACTAGTGGACGACCAAGTACTTATCTGATAGTCCAACCCACACACGCGTAGCGCACCCTGGCTAAGTGCGCTACGGTTATAGCGCACTTAGCCAGGGTGCGCTACGCGTGTGTGGGTGGACTAGTCAACTGCGCGCGTGAGACAGCCCTCCCATCGTCGCCCTCATCAGACACATCGTCCATCCCCATCCCCATCCCCGCATCGAGGCGCCGCCGCCGCCACCCCAGGAGGAGGCCGCCGCCGCCACGCCAGGAGGAGGCCGCCACGCCACGCCAAGAGGAGGAGGAGGCCGCCACGCCACGCCAGGAGGAGGAGGCCGCCACGCAACGCCAGGAGGAGAGAGGCCGCCGCCGCCACGCCAGAGGAGGCCGCCACGCCACGCATCCGCCAGCCCTCGTCGTCGTCATCTCTCCCCTCTCTCCTCGAGCAATCTCAGAGGTGAGCTCTGCCCCTCCCTCTATCCTTCTCCCCCTCTCTCTCCTCAGAGGGTTAGGTTAGACAAAAATGTGCTGGAAATGGACTGGATAGGATCGACTAAAGTTCCATTGTTTGCACTGGAAATGGACTGGACTGGTGTTGAACTGAAGATAACATTGCCATGGAAAATTTCTTGCATGTTTACTTACTCCTAGTTGATCTATATATCCACCAGCAGCATCAGCTTATAAGTTCAGTACAAATAGACAAGTTTCAGAATTGAAGTCTAGTGTGCCTAGGCATTATGGCTAATTAAAAAAATCAGATTGAATGTATTCACACTTCTGAAAAGATATTGGGTTGATATAGTGCTCTCAAAAGCTGAAGATAGAGAAGCTACTAGTTTGCATGGAGTAGTATGGTTGAGTTCAATTCTGAACTCTTGGCATTAAACATGTAGTTCTATTGCTAACCAACAACAGTCAGATATATAGGAGTACCAAAACCTGATTCAAAACACGGTGTACTAGCAGTCGCGAGCAGAGTACTATGAATAACAATGTCATACCTTGAGAAATTATAATCATATCAAACTTGCATCCCTGCCCCTCCCCTCTATCCTTCCTTCTCCCCCTCTCTCTCCCCCTTATTTTGTTCAAGTGTCCTGTTCCAGCCAGCTAACATCTCCTAAACAAACACCTGAACAAACACCTGCTCACTTTAGCATCTGAAAGTTCTTTGTTAATTTGGTTCTCAGTAATATAAACTTTAGCAGCTCTGTTCTCAGTAATATAAACTTTAGCATCTGTTCTCAGTAATTTGGACCTAATTTTATCTAGGATTCTAGTAATGTTCATATCTAGCTGTGCTCTGATTGCAGAAATAAATTGATAGTTAAACCAACTAGTGCTCAGTAATATAAACTTCTCCTATGTGCATCCATTGTTTCAGCTTTTATTTGACTAAGATAGCTTTTGTACATTTTTTACTTAATAGAATGGCCTGCAGTATTTTCTTATTAATAAAATTAGAACGGCTGGATGCTATCGTCCAAGAGCCAGGTCCTTTGATGCAGATGATGCTGTGAACTGCGACGATAATGTAGCTTGTAGATAGCTGATTCAGTTATAGGTAACTGATTCAGTTATAGTTATAAATCCACTTTCAGAGTTATAGGTAACTGATTCAGTTATAGTTATAAATCCTGATCCTTGATGTATCAGCATATATCATGGGTTTATATTTTAGCTATGGTCTTGGGCTTATTGTAGCACAGATTGTGGGCTTATATTTTTAGCTATGGTCTTGGGCTTATTGTAGCACAGATTGTGGGCATCCATTGTGGTTAGAACAATGACATTGCTTCATTGGAATCATACAATAAGTGGCATGCTTATGTAAGATCATTCTCATTTTTACCTTTACTTATTCACAAGATTTATTTTAATTGGGTTGTCATTGTTGCTTAAAGAGATAGCTTCTGTCATATGGCTATGCTTAAATTGATAACAAAAGTTTATATGGTTGTGGCACTGTGCTGGGACTGGATGGATGTGGTTGTGAAATGGTTTGGAAGGAAAATGAGTAGTGTTGGTTTTGCTACTATCTGTGCTGGGACAATAGCACCTTGAAATTGTGCTGTGCTTGTATATGAAGCACTTTATTATGTGTGTATGCAAGTTCTTGTATGAAACGAGTCCCGATTTTTGCCGGAATGTTGATTAACTTCCGTTTTGGCAGAAATCGGGCACTCCTAGTTTAGAAAATTAGAAAGGTCATGCCGGATTTTTCCGTGCATTTAACCAATTATTTGTTTTTTTTTTAGTGCAAAGATGTGTGATAACGACGAGGCTGGATGTTCTAAGCGCATCAGCGCTGAAGGAGAACTCAGACCTCCGAATAAACAATGACATTCTGGGAGCGGCCCAGCGTCTAGAAGACGATGAAGAATACCATCCTTCGGAGAGCGAGGATGATGAGATGGAAGACGCGGAGGAAGAAGCCGAAGGAACGGCGGACGATGAACCACTGATGGCGGCGAGGGCACATGGTGGTAGCAACCCTCCTAAGAAGAAGCCGAAGGACCGGCGCCCGAACACGTCGGCACGGTCAGGGAGGAAATTACCGAAGTGATCCCATCAGGGTTCCTTTGGAGCCCGCCCTGTCGTCAAAGGGTACGGTGGGCAAGTGGCGTCGATCACCCGGACAACCATCTCGATCAAACACGAGAATCTCCGGCATAAAGATAATGGCCACTTGCGCACACTCCTCTTCGAGAAGCTGCACGCCAGATACAAGTTTCCCGCTAAGTATCAGAACACAAATTATCATGGGAACGAAGTAAACAAATCCGCCCTCACAAAGATGAGCACCGCCCTGGCCAGCTGGAGAACCCGGATAAAGAAGAAGATCTATAAAGAAGGCAAAAGTCTCGAGGAGATCCAGAAGATTGACCCGCAGATCACCGAAGATCGTTCCGGGAGTTCAAGGAGAGGGTGAATCCGAAAGAGCCCTGGCCAATAGTAATCGGGGAAAGCGCTGCAGGCGATGAATATAGGTCATCACCATCTCGGATCTGGTGGATACAGAACCGCGGAGGCCAAATGGAATAAGGAGGACGAAGAGTATAGATCCAAGGGGATAGAAAACCCCTTTGCTAAATTCGAACCCGGGCAGGTTCGAAACTTCATCAGGGCCCGTTACCATGTGGACCCAAAAAACCAACAACTCACCGCGGATCCTGCGGTGAAGGAATTCGAGGAAATTGTGGTAAGTATAATCTAATTACCGGTGATCAACACGATTGCAATCTAATCGATGATCTAAATGATTCACTGTTACTTCTTCTGCAGGAGGAGGAAATTGTTGCTAGTCATGGATCCCAGGTTCCCTCATCCCAGGGGTCGACGGCGGCCACCCGGTGGGATAACCCTTTTAAACAGGGCGATGAACCGGCCAAGAAATAGAGCCGGTTACGAAGAAGCCGTCGTCGGCTGGCCGTCTGGCCGGCCTCGGGGTAAGAATTGGGTGGATCATTTTGGTCCACCGCCGAGGACGCATGTGGCGCCGTCGGGAAGGAGCGAGGAGGAAAACAGAGAGGTTCAAGAACTTAAGGCACAAGTGGCGCGGATCCCGCAGATCGTCCAAGACAACCTGGCAATCACCCTTACGTCCTTCCTGCCTACCTTGGTGGAGTCAATAGCGAACTGGAGTGCGGGTGGTCGAGTAGGGCGTGCCCGATTCCAAGCATGGTCAGCAGCCACTCGAACAACGCGGCGCCGACGAATCAGGCGAACTACGTGTTCGTGACTCCGCCCGCTAGCACCGCGGCGCCGCAAGTGTTGGTGACTCCCCCTGCCATCACCGCGGCGCCGGAGTACATGTTGGTGCCCCCCTGCCATCGTCGCGGCGGCACCGGAGCTCCAAGCACCGTCGGTAGGGAGAATACACCGGCGGCCAGCACCGCGCCATCAAGCAGCCCTTCCGTCTCTTGCACGCCCCGTCGCCGTATGCGGTGCGTCGACATTAGCCGATCTCGACGCCATCACGGTAAAAAAATTGCTTTAATTACCGCCTTTCATGCCATCTATATATTACTCTTGTGGCATCTCGCTCTGACGACGCCGTACATGTTTTCCGCAGACGGATGTTCCTTGCACTCTCTTATGCTACGTGAACAACGAGTTGAGGGATGTTACCAAGGGTACCATCGTTCAACCCTTGCAGCGCACGTTCCACTCAAAGCCGATGCCAGATAGCGTGCACAGGGTTAAATTAGTAGTCGGGTGCTAAGGGGCTGCGACGACCTGGAACCTCCCATTCAACCCCCAGGAGCGATGAAGAAGAGTCGTCTGTCCTCAGAAGTTGCTTCGGCTTGTTCATGCTATGGCCAAAGAGCATGATCCGTTTGGGACGGCGGGGGCCATCACGCCACAGACAACAGCACCGCCTGTCGTGCCAGCGACAAGCGGTGGCAAGGCCCCCTTACCGCCCTCGCCGCCGTCACCTCCACGCGGTGGGTCGGATGATCATGTTGATGATATGCACATGGCGCAGGATCCGGCCGAGGACTTCGAAGACTGGAATGATCACTTCTTCAGCACTCAGTTTGGGCAACGAAGAAGACCTAGCTGGTGGCCCCACAGAGAAAGCCACTATCACCAAGCGTCTGTTTGGTTCTCAGGAGACGCCTCCAGCTTGCGCCTTTACAGAGCCAGCTGATACAACCAACCGCCCTTTATTCTAAGCCTGACACACTACATAGGGCGCCGGTGCTCAGATTGCGGTGCCTGCCGCTCTCCAAAAGAAAAAAGGGCAGAAAAAGAAAATCTAGCAGCTCGAGCCAGCCGGTGGCGTCAACAACTGCGAATCCGATCAGGTTTCGGGACGGGCCACCAAGACCCGAGGGTATTATGTGGAGGATTCATGTGGCGGGTGAGCCCATGCTACCTAAGAATTTGCGGAAGCTCGCCAGTTCGGACTGCAGAGTGTGCATGACGCGTGCTGACGATAGAGAGACGCCTTCTATCGGAGAAAGATCCCTCGCACCCAGTATTCGTGGTTAAGGTGCCACCAGGCTTGGGCTTCGTCGACACTGCCCCCCGCGGATCTGTTCTTCCTGCGGTTCGAGGACATCTTCAATATGTTCCACCTATACCCGCTGCACTATACCATGGTCCGTCTCTTTTCTCTCAGCCTGGCCACGCAGATCATTAGAGAGAACACACCGACATCGCTATAGTGGACCCCTACTACATGCGTGACGGCTGCTTGGGTTCCCCCGCCGAACGACGTATCGTGGCCTCGTACCTAAAAAGAATCCTCGTGGCGAACAAGACAAAGGAATACATTCTCGTGCCTTACTTTCCCCGAGTAAGTCGTTATTTAGTCGCCCCCGTCGATTGGCTTTATTAGATCATCATCATCTTTTTTCAACACATTCCATTTGAATTTTTTGCGCAGAGATGAACACTGCAGGCTCATCTCCTTATCGCCGAAGCATTCCCACGCCACGTATTTCGACTCGGGAGTCTAGAAAAGAAGAAAAACTACGACAAGATCAAGGAAGTTCTGGATGATGCTCTCACTGGCTTTGCCTCGACAGAAGGCACCAGCTTCGTGCGTAAGAAGGTCAAGTTCGGCAGGCACGTCTTCAACCACGTAACAGAGTTCCCCTGCGTGAAGCAGCCGGAAAACAGTAAGAAGGAAGCCTACTACGCACTCCATCACATGAGGGCGTTCCTACTTGACCAACAGAATTCTACGCTGCCAGATCATCTCAAACAGTGGGCCGAAGCAAAGGCCAAGATCATGATTCGGATTAGACAAGAGATGTATCGCATCCAGCAGCAGTTTGGGGTCATCTTTCGTGATGTCATGACTTCGGGGGGGATCTTCTACGGAGGAAATATCCCGAATAACCATGACATAGAAGATCGCCTAGAGATGCAGGGTGACTATAGGAAGTTCATGACGAGGCAGGGCGTCCTCCCCCGTTCCCTAAGCCGAGCCAGAAGGCTTGATGTTGGCCTAGTTGTAGTTCAAACTATAGATGACCTTTGTGTGTGTTGGACGACAAGTGTACTTATCTTATTAGGTTTATGAATCACCGCTTACTTATTTTGCTTATATTATTATATATCAATCAATGCTTGGTTTTTTGCTTACTCTTTGGTTTTTTTGCTTACTCTTTGGTTCTCTCGGACGACAAGTGTGAGTTATTTTGTCTTTTTCGAGAATATGCCGATGATTGAAATGTCGTGGCACAATATATGTGAATGTGCTATGACGGGATTGTCAGCCTTGTGATATGCACAAGTCCAGGAATTGTGCATCCTACTTGGCTGACAGTCCCGTCATAAGAAATTCCTTGTCCAACGACCTAGCTAGTTATATATGGGCATGCTTTTCGAGTTATTTTTGTCTTTTTCGAGAATATGCCGATGATTGAAATGTCGTGGCACAATATATATGTGAATGTGCTATGACGGGATTGTTTAGCCTTGTGATATGCACAAGTCCAGGAATTGTGCATCCTACTTGGCTAGCAGTCCCGTCATAAGCAATTCCTGTGTCCAACGACCTAGCTAGTTATATATGAGGCATGTTTTTCGAGTTATTTTTGTCTTTTTCGAGAATGCCGATGATTGAAATGTCGTGGCACAATATATATGTGAATGTGCTATGACGGGATTGTCAGCCTTGTGATATGCACAAGTCCGGAATTGTGCATCCTACTTGGCTGACAGTCCCGTCATAAGCAATTCCTGTGTCCAACGACCTAGCTAGTTATATATGAGGCATGCTTTTCGAGTTATTTTTGTCTTTTTCGAGATATATGCCGATGATTGAAATGTTCGTGGCACAGTATATATGTGAATGTGCTATGACGGGATTGTTAGCCTTGTGATATGCACAAGTCCAGGAATTGTGCCCTACTTGGCTAGCAGTCCCGTCATAAGCATTTCCTGTGTCCAACGACCTAGCTAGTTATATATGAGGCATGCTTTTCGAGTTATTTTGTCTTTTTCGAGAATATGCCGATGATTGAAATGTCGTGGCACAATATATATGTGAATGTGCTATGACGGGATTGTCACCCTTGTGATATGCACAAGTCCAGGAATTGTGCATCCTACTTGGCTGACAGTCCGTCATAAGCAATTCCTGTGTCCAACGACCTAGCTAGTTATATATGAGGCATGCTTTTCGAGTTTGCTCTTTTTGATTTAAGAGTACTTTCTATAAGTGTATCTTCATATGCGACTTTATTATACATGTTTTTTCAATCACCGTTAGTTTTATTGTCAACTTGTAGATGACGTGGTACGTCGTGTACAAGGGACGGGTTCCCGGAGTCTACGATGATTGGGAAGACTGCCGGAGACGGTGCACCGTTTCAGCGGCAATAGCTACAAAGGGTACAACACTATGGGGGAGGCGGAAGATAGATACACGCGCTATCTAGCGGGATTTAGGACAAGGAAAACCGGATGAAGACCTACACCTTCGTCGGAGGCGGTGATCATGCTTATCTTCTTTGGTTATTTATCCCGCGTTTGTGTCTAGCTAGCTAGTTTAGATGTCTAGGCGAGCTTCCGAGCTCTAACTTGTTCGATCGACACATGTATTCGCATGTCACCAACTACTACTTTGTAACATGATCAAAACAATGTAACTTGGACTATGTATTCATGTATGAGACTTATCTATATGTAGTTGTTTCAATCTTGTTTTTCATATCGAGTAGTTATATATAATTGTATATATTGTATCTGTGTGTGTTATCTGCTGTAATATTGTATATAATCTGTATTGGCATAATCTGGCTTGGAATTAAAAAAAAACAAAAAATACATCTGTGGTGCACATGTTCTACTACCTTCTTGGCGCACTACCCCTAAAGCGCACCATGGTTGTTTAGTGGCGCACTGGGTAGTGCGCCACAGAAGATCCAAGGGTAGCGCACCATGCCAACTTCTGGGCGCACTAGGTGGTGCGCTACGCCTATCTCTACACAACCGTGGCGCACTAGGCAGTGCGCCACGGCTGAGAGATAGCCGTAGCGCAAGGCCCGTGGCGCACTATCTGGTGCGCCACGGATGGGCCTTTCAGGTGCGCCACAAACGACCATTTTCCTAGTAGTGGAATGCAAGCGCTCTAACCTAAAGCGGAGGTTCTGGACCCGTATAAGGGGGAATCTTCTGTTTAGGTGAAACCGGGTAGGATAGTGCCATAACTTGTGAACCAACATGGTTTTCATCAGCCTATGACCTAAGCAAACATAAAATAAGAGAGAGCTACACTGGGCTACCCTGTCAGAAGAACGTCTAGGGGGGTAGACGATCCGAGTGTGCACAGATCAGGGTTTCGACGGAGGAAGGCCACGAGAACGTCAGAATCATATGAAAACTTTCATGTGTCCCTAGCATATTGTGTGTGATTATGGTGCAAGGTTGGTATGTGCTTGCATGTTTCCCCCCGAGCATGCATGCGCTCTAACCTAGAAGCAAAGGTTCTAGACCCGTATAGGGGGAAATCTCCCTGTTTGGGTGAAACCGGGCAGGATAGGGCCCCAACATGTGAACCAACATTGTTTTACATCATCTATGACCTAAACAAACACAAACAAGAGAGAGCTACGCCGGGCTACCCCTGTCAAAGAACGGCTAGGGGGGTAACGATCCGAGTGTGCACAGATCAGGGTTTCGAACGGAGGAAGATCACGAGAACGACGGAATCAGATGAAAACTTGCATGTGTCCCTAGCATATGTGTGTGATTGTGGTGAAATTGGTATGGGTGCTTGCATTTTTCCCCCTCGCATGCATGCGCTCTAACCTAGCGAAGGTTCTAGACCCGTATAAGGGGGAATCTCCCCGTTTAGGTGAAACCGGGTAGGATAGTGCCCCAACTTGTGAACCAACATGGTTTTACATCATCCTATGACCTAAACAAACACAAAACAAGAGAGAGCTACGCCGGGCTACCCCTGTCAGAGGAACGTCTAGGGGGTAGACGATCCGAGTGTGCACAGATTGGGTTTCACACCGAGGAAGACCACGAGAACGACGGAATCAGATGAAAACTTGAATGTGTCCCTAGAATATGTGTGTGATTGTGGTGCAAGGTTGGTATAGGTGTTTGCATGTGTCCCCCCACGCATGCATGCGCTCTAACCTAGACGAGGTTCTGGACCCATATAAGGGGAATCTCCCCGTTTAGGTGAAACCGGGTAGGATAGTGCCCCAACTTGTGAACCAACATGATTTTACATCATCCTATGAGCTAAACAAACACAAAACAAGAGATAGATATGTTGGGTTACCCCCGTCATAGGAACGTCTAAGGGGGTAGACGATCCGACTGTGCACAGATCAGGGTTTCGCCGGAGGAAGACCACGAGAACGTCGGAATCAGATGAAAACTTGCATGTGTCCCTAGCATATGTGTGTGATTGTGGTGCAGGGTTTGTATAGGTGCTTGCATGTGTCCCCCCTCGCATGCGCGCTCTAACCTAGAAGCGGAGGTTCTGGACCCGTATAAGGGGGAATCTTCCTGTTTAGGTGAACCGGGTAGGATAGTGCCCAAACTTGTGAACAACATGGGTTTACATCATCCTATGACCTAAACAAACATAAATAAGAGAGAGCTACACTGGGCTACCCCTGTCAGAAGAACGTCTCGGGGGGTAGACGATCCGAGTGTGCACAGATCAGGGTTTCGACGGAGGAAGGCCACGAGAACGTCAGAATCATATGAAAACTTTCATGTGTCCCTAGCATAGTGTGTGATTATGGTGCAAGGTTGGTATAGGTGCTTGCATGTTTCCCCCTAGCATGCATGCGCTCTAACCTAGAAGCAAGGTTCTAGACCCGTATAGGGGGAATCTCCCTGTTTAGGTGAAACCGGGCAGGATAGTGCCCAACATGTGAAACCAACATGGTTTTACATCAATCCTATGACCTAAACAAACACAAAACAAGAGAGAGCTACGCCGGGCTATAAACCTTGTCAAAGAAACGTCTAGGGGGTTATACGATCCGAGTGTGCACAGATCAAGGGTTTCGACGGAGGAAGATCAGACAACGACGGAATCAGATGAAAACTTGCATGTGTCCCTAGCATATGTGTGTGATTGTGGTGAAAGGTTGGTATGGGTGCTTGCATGTTTCCTCCCCCCTCGCATGCATGCGCTCTAACCTAGAAGCGAAGGTTCTAGACCCGTATAAGGGGGAATCTCCCCGTTTAGGTGAAACCGGGTAGGATAGTGCCCCACTTGTGAACAGACATGGTTTTACTCATCCTATGACCTAAACAAACACAAAACAAGAGAGAGCTACGCCGGGCTACCCCTGTCAGAGGAACGTCTAGGGGGGTAGACGATCCGATGTGCCACAGATTAGGGTTTCACCGAGGAAGACCACGAGAACGACGGA
>CAJUWN010001155.1:0-25994 GCA_910589765.1 Avena atlantica | reverse complement strand
CCCGGTACTGGCTTGCGGTACTACCGCCCCGCAAGCGGTACTACCGGTCCCCAAAGCGGTACTCCGGTGATGACCGGTACTACCGGTCCCAAGTCCGGGTTACTACCGGTCATGTATGTGCCTGCGCGCACCTGTGGGCCACAGCCCATGTATCCCCCTTTACTTACTATTTGCCTATTTTATCCCCAAACTACCCTTGTTAAGTTGGTTGGCCTATAAATAGAGCCCCCACCCCTCATGGATCCCTTAGGCATAGATGATAGACTAAAGACAACCCCCATTGTGGAATCTCTATTTTTGCCTCATCCCCTTTACCAAGGGGACCGACTATCGTCACCAACCTCGATTGGGACTTTGCATCACGCATCCATCGTTGAACAAGGCCTTGGGTTCTCGGTTTCTCGCCCCCAAGTCGTCAAGACCCTCCTCAAGGTGTTTTCCCTCTCGATGTGGGATTTGAGGAGCACGTGACCGATCTTTCCTTGCGAGGATTCTATCGGACCGGTGGGCCGCCGTTCGGGAGCAATCGGCCTTGTATCGTGTGAGTTTTGCGTGTGTTCATTGTTCTTCGCGAGGTGTGTGTTCGCTTCGCTACCTTCTCCCTTTCCCTCGCTTTCCCATCGATGTGACCACGAGATCCGTAAAGATCGGGCACCCAGAGGTAACCCCTCCATCATCTGGTATCAGCAGCTTTGGTTGCCACGGATTTCTCATCGATTTGGTCTTTTCCCCATAAATTCGAAATTTCCACCAAAAACAGCCTCAATTCGTGTTTTGGATCGATCTGTGATTTGAGTGCGTTTTGGTAGGTTTTGATCCGGGATTGCTTGCTAAATTGTTGATCTACCTCCTTTGCGTTCCCATGGCTAATCCCATGATTTCCCCCTTCGATTTGGTGTTTTTTCTTGAAGATTTTCCGCCCAAATCACCCCAAAATCGCAAAAACGCGTCAAATCTGGCCGCCCCCAGGTCCAAGCGGTACTACCGGGTCCAAAAACCGGTACTACCGCCCTTAACCGGTACTACCGGGCCCAAACAACCGGTACTACCGCCCCATACTGATCCAAAACAGCAAGTTCCAGATTTCAGCCTCTCACCGTTTTGGGCATAACTTTTGCATACGAACTCGGATTTTGGTGTTCTTTAGCTCGTTTCGAAGAGGAGAAGGAGCCCTACATCATCATCCACGGTTCATGCTATCTACTCCATCCAAATTCCGTGGGCAAGGAGGAATCCAACAATAAAGGGTGAAGATCGTCGACGAAAGGTATAAACATTCCGCGACTTCTCCCCACTTGCATTCCTTTGTGAACCCCACTATCTTTGCGAGCAACAAACACCTATTGAGACTAGTTCCTCTTATGATTGCTTGGGCTATGCACATTTATACCTTGTAGATTCCGAGCAAACATTGTGAGCGCTATCTCATATAGTTATCTTGTATAATTGTTGGCACAAGGAAGAGGCAAGTGAAAAAGAAATAAAAAGAAAAAGAGTGATACAAAAAAAAGAAAAAAATAGAAAAAGGAAAAGAGAAAAAGAAAGAAATATACATGTGCCTCATAGAATAGGAAGCGCAAGCTCGATGAACATCAAATAGGGTGGTACTTATTGTGCATATCTTGTAGCCCACCAATTTATGCAATCGAACTAGCGTCTTTCCTTGTACTTGTGTGACACGAGCTTATAGTCTTCGCTAGGTAATCATTGGTTCTTAGCTCACTTTCTCCGTCGCACAAGTCCCATTTATCCCACCGTGTGTGTTTCCTTGTACATATTTCTATCTGTAGATTAACTTGTTTTGCTTGTGATCATTGTGGTTCTTTACTTGCCATTACAACATCTTGATTTCGGATTGGTTCTTGACATGCCACTTTCCATACCTATCCACCATAGGCCTTGTGTGTGTGTGTTTTTGGTTCGTAGTTGGTTTTGGTGTTCTGCGTGAACTTCACTTGCTTGGTTTATTGCTCTCAATTGTGGCCACTTGTACGATACGATCTTCCAAGTAAAGTAAGGTTTGACGTTGTATCCCTAACTCCCACTACCACTTCCATATACACCACTTGGTCTTGTGCATCATTTCTAGGGACTCCGGAACCGAGGATGATATCTATGAAGAATCCATGATGAGCCACCATGACTACGACTCCACAAGTATAGAGGACATGACGGTGCACAACACCGACAATGGCTCCGCATGCTTTGAGGACCCGGATCACTACACCTACGACGACTCCACATGCATGGAAGACATGGAGCTCTACGTCGACAATGGCTCCTCATGCATGGAGCCTATGGAGCACTACACCGACAATGGCTCCACATGCTTGGGTGATAGGGAGTACTACACCAACAACTACTCCCCAAGCATGGACGACTTCGAGTGCGACATCGATGACGCCTCGCCAAGCATGGAGGACATGGAGAACTTCATCGACTTTGATGGCTCCTCCATGAGCCATGAAGAATTCCCCACCGTGTGGAGATGAAGCCTACTACGCCAAGCGAGAGGAGGCGCATCATCAAGATTCCATGACCTTCAAGGCCAAGCGTGCCACACCAAAGGGCACCACCTACTTCGATGATCCACCTCCAAGGCGACATGTGCCACCACCTAGATGGCGTCAAGCGCCACCATCTCCAAGGCACCAAGCTCCATCACCTCCAAGGCGTCAAGCTCTACCATCTCCAAGGCGCCAAGCTTCATCACCGCCAAGGCGCCAAGCTCCAACTCCTATCCAAACAAGAGTGGCGTCCAAACATCATATGCATCAAGAGGCCCAAGAAACAAGAATCTTCATCGACAAACATCCTCTCATGAGCATCGCCACCATAAAGAGGATACAAGACATCGTCAAAGGCATCTTCGCCATAAAGACGAAGAATTCAAGATGAGCACTAACCATAATGCTCAAGCAAGCTCAAGAAGGCACCACAGCACAAGAAGAGTGCCAAGGCAAATGATCACCGTCGCGAGTGTCATGTGGACGACCAAGTGCGCCACCTACATCACACATCGGCAAGGCACGCCAATGACCTCCGTCGACACCATCATAGGGCACCTTCAACTACTCGTGCCACCACCATAATGGCACCAAGAGCAAGCCTTCCTCCACGCCATCAAGCTTCAAAGCCGACGCTTGACTTCTACGACCTCGCACGAGGGAAAATGTAGACGCCTACTTCGCCAAGTTGGATAGCATGAGCCTACCTCCACCACTACTACGAGATGGCCACAAGACGGTCGAGCATTGGATTTCCTTCGACCATGGAGGAGAAAGAAATGATGCCCATCATATGGCATCCAACCATGGAGGCGACAAGGTCAAGAATGGTGAGCATGGGATTATACCTTCACCAAAGGAGGCGCATGGAGTTGAGGAAACCGAGCCTACCCCCATATGCTTGAGTGATGATGTGTGGTACCAATCCCATGTGAGTATGAGAGCCACTTAGCCCACTTGAGTGAGAACAAGAGTGAGATGAGTGACTCCACCTTATGTGAGATTGAGTGCTTCCACTTGGAGGGCATGAGCGATACTCCTAGTGTTGAGAGTGGTAGTTTGATAGGTCAAGTGAGACCATTTCGATTTCTAACAACTTACCCTCTACCTCTAGTGTGTTCTCTTGTGTTGTGCTAGGTTCCATGATGAAGAAGAAGCGCCAAGTCATGCAGCATGATGCCTCAATTGGAGAAGATGTACATGGTGCACGAAAGATGATGCTACGCCATGGCTACATGAAGAAGAAGAAGTCGTCCACAGGAGGCCACTACTCCACAACACCCACTTCATATGAGAGGTATGAACAAGGTAACAATAAGGGTGTTGATGATGCCATGATCCCACTAGTGGACATGATGAATTGTGAGGATATGCATGCTATGGATGATACTTGTGACATTACATATGCTTCACTCATATTCCCATGTGATGATTTGCCTTTGCATCATATTGATCATGTGGAATTGTTTGATTGCGAACTCATTGCCATAAACATGCCATGCTATGCATCTTGTGTGTATCCTCCAATTGCTTCGGACTTGTCTTTCATGCTAGTCATTCAATTTCTCCCGTTGCTTGCGATAAGATGAATGCTTGCTATTTCACTTATTTGCTTGCAACAATATTGATCATATGCGTTATAATGAGATGACCCCCATAGCTTTCTCAATTTTTGGAGATTTTGATTTTGATGATTGCCATGTAAGCATGTTCCCCACTTGCATACTCACCATGCATCTATGTCGTACTTGATTGACATTAATGGTGATGTGCACAAGAAGAGATACTTCATGATGGATGATGTGTATCTCCACCATGCACACACATTCTCCCTTTTGTGTATGATGTGTGTAGGTACCCGCATTATCATGTCAACCTCGGTTGAGCACGAGTTGACAAAAAGAGCTCTTGAGAGCATCCCACAAGTGAGTTCAAGATCGAACCCAGCTCTGATACCTTTTGCATGCTTTGCATCTTTCATGTTGGCAAATTGCTCTTTCATATGGTTTGATTGCAAGCATGTTAATGGTATTATCTCCCCTTGTGACATTCATGTTTCTTCCCATCTAGATAATGATGTTTTGTGTGTTGCAACAAAAATGTTGAACATTTTCTCTTTCCGATGTTTTGGGTGCAACCACAATTCCATTAAGAGCATGTATTGTCATGAGAGCTTCCAAGAATCTCGTCTTGTTGTTGCAACAAACATAAGCACCACTTGCTCTTTCATTTGGTTTGTTTGCAAACATAATACTTTTGTTTTGGATGCTTCCGTGTGTTTTTTTGCCAAATTCTCCTATTCTTGCATCAAAGATGTGTTTTGAAATTTGGATGCAATGCTTTGAATGCCACATTCTATGTTATATGGAGTTTTTGAATTCCACATTTGGATGATGTTCAAACGATTTCCATGCACATTGACCTTGCATATGCATCCCGTTTGCTATATCGAGTTGTGTTAATCGTGTTGTGAACAAGAATGGACATGCCACAAATGACATGCTCCTCTATCACACACAAACATATGTGCTTGGTCTTTGTTGTATGAAGGTACAAATGCATACACGTCAACCTCTATGGACTATATGTTGACAAGAAGAACCGAAGAGAGTTACCTATGCCTACACTTCTTTTGAGTTATATCTACAAGCTAAGGTGACTTCCTTCTACTTGAGGACTCATGCTATAATCTTCATGAATTGGCTACGCTTTGAGTGTTGCTTTGCTTTGTTGTGAGCTTTGTAGGCTTCAAGGAAGGTGAAGGATCATTGAAGTGTTGTCAAGTCAATCTTCTCGAGGACGACTATAAGGTGAACCCCAGGATCAAGAAGGTCTCTCGACCGCTTCTACTTTGTGATGAGCATGTAGAGTCGAGGACGACTCTTTTTGAGGGGGGGAGATGATGCAGCCCGACCTACGGTCGTTACTACATCAAGGTCTCCAACTTACGCCAAGTCGCCATGGACTCCAAAGGTGAATCCGTTCCTCTATGAAAGCTCACTTCCTACCCTATTGAATGGTATGCTACTTCATACTCCGTCACATATTCATGATAGGTTCACACCGACCAGTACGAAGGCAAGGGACGAAGCCCGGAGCATCAAGCCCGACAAGACGGAAGCTTGGAAGAGGAGGAGGAAGAAGACAGCTCAGCAGCTGCCAGGTTCAAGCGGTACTACCGGTCGGCGGAACCGGTACTACCGGTCAGCGGTACTACCGCCCCCTGCTACCTGCCCGCCCGGTACTGAAGCCTACGCCATCGCCACACTGGATGCCCCCGGTACTGTCTTGCGGTACTACCGCCCGCAAGCGGTACTACGGGTCCCAAAGCGGTACTACCGATGATGACCGTACTACCGGTCCCAAGTCCGGTACTACCGGTCATGTATGTGCCTGCGCGCACCTGTTGGGCCACAGCCCAAGTATCCCCCTTTACTTACCTCTCGCCTATTTTATCCCAAACTACCCTTGTTAAGTGGTTGGCCTATAAATAGAGCCCCCACCCCTCATGTATCCCTTAGGCATAGATGATAGACTAAAGACAACCCCCATTGGGAATCTCTAGTTTTGCCTCATCCCTTTACCAAGGGGACCGACTATCGTCACCAACCTCGATTGGACTTTGCATCACGCATCCATCGTTGAACAAGGCTTGGGTTCTCGGTTTCTCGCCCCCAAGTCGTCAAGACCCTCCTCAAGGTGTTCTTCCCTCTCCGATGTGGATTTGAGGGAGCACGTTGACCGATCTTTCCTTGCGAGGATTCTATCGGACCGGTGGCCGCGTTCGGGAGCAATCGGCCTTGTATCGTGTGAGTTTTGCGTGTGTTCATCGTGTTCTTCGCGAGGGTGTGTTCGCTTTCCGCTACCTTCTCCCTTTCCCCTCGCTTCCCATCGATTTGACCACGAGATCCGTGAAGATCGGGCACCCAAGAGGTTAACCCCTCCATCACACGTTCCTTGGGGAAGCGGTCCTTACTAAATGTATCCGCACAAGGTCGCCCTCATCAAAGATCATCTCTTTCTTCTTGTTTAGCCTTGATGCTTGGCGAAGGACTTGTTGCTCGATCGTAGCTCTTGTGTCTTCATGGAGGTTCTTCATTGTTTGAGCACGCTGGACAACGTCCATATTGGCACGTTCATGAAGTGGAAGTGGAAGGATATCGAGCGCGGTGAGAGGCTCGAAACTGTAGACGATCATGAACGGGCTCCTCATGATGGTGGAGTGCTTGGCGCGGTTGTAGGCGAACTCGGCGTGTGGAATACATTCCTCCCAGTCTTTAAGGTCCTTCTTTATCAACACTCGGAGGAGTGGCCAAGACTTTGATTGACGACCTCGGTTTGTCCATCGGTTTGAGGGTGCGAGGCGGACGAGAAGAGGAGCTTGATGCCGAGCTTGGCCATGAGAGTCTTCCAGAAGTAGCTCATGAATTTTACGTCGCGGTCGGAGACGATTCTTGGTACACCGTGTAGCCGAATTATTTCCCTGAAAAACAAATTTGCTACATGTGAAGCATCATCGGTCTTATGGCACTGATGCAGCCCGTCCTACGACCGCTACTACATCTACTCCCACGAGCTCCCCAAGTGGACCCATGACTCGCGCCCGAGCCAAACTCCTTCAACCTAAGGTGAACTCGCTCCTCTCCTTGTGTGACTTCGACACACCCTTGGATGGCTTGCTACTCTTCATACGCATACACTGTGCATCATCAGGTATGAAGAGAAGGACCCAAGGGACGGAGGGGAAGCAACCAGTCGCTGCCAGACGCAAGCGGTACTACCGCTCCAAGCGGTTCCGCCCCCAGCTACCGGACGCTCCAGGAAGCACCGCTCCACGCTCCAGACGCAAGCGGTACTACCGGTCCCGCGATCGGTACTACCGGACAGCGGTAGTACCGCTCCCATCTACCGCTCGCCACTGACGCCTGCTGCGACGGAAGCTCCAGGCCCTCAAGCGGTAATACCGCTCCCGGAGCGGTACTACCGGTTGCGACTGGTACTACCGGTTGACGGACCGGTACTACCGGTCCTGACTGATCCTGTGCGCCTGAGTTAGGCCCTGTGCCTTGTAACCCTTTCCTATAATTTACCTTTTGTTCCGAAACTACCCCTGTTTTGTGGCTGGACTATATATAGCTCCCACCCTCTATGGTAAACCCTAGACTTGGATAATAATAGATATTAAGGAAACCCTTTGAGGACTTATATCTTGGTCTCATGCTCCTCCCAAGGAGCACCGGATTATCCACCCACCTCTTGGATCTTGCCTAGTGCGTTCAAGTTGTACAAGGCCTTGGGTTCTCGGTTTCTCGCCCCCAAGTCGTCAAGATCTCACCAAGCACCTCATCCCCCATTGTTGGCGTGGAGAGCGAGCTTCGCCCAACACCGATCCTAGAGATTATGTTGGATCGGTTGCCACCGGCGTTGAGTAGGCGTGTATCGTGTTTTGGGTGTGTGTTCGTGGTTTCCATCGCTTTTCCTCGATTTCATCCCCCGACCACCTTTTCCCCTCGTTTCTCGTGGAATTCGTGAAAGATCGGCCAACCCCAGGGGTTACCCCCTAACATATTGGTATCAAGAGCACGGTTGATCACGAATTTTCCGCAATTTTTCTTTTATCCACCTTAAAAACGAAAATCCTACAAAAAGAGACCCAATTTCCTTCGGATCGATCTCTGGATTTGGTGAGTTTTCGGTTTTTGGTCCATAGATCTGTTGCTTTGGGAGTCGATCTATAGCCCCTGTTGTTTCTAGCCTAGCCTTTCGGTCAGATTTCCCACGAATTTGAGGTTTTTTGGCAAGATCATCTCGTTCCAGCCCTGTGCCAGCGGTTACTACCGGCCAAGCACGCGGTTCTACCGCAAGTAACCGGTACTACCGGTAGAACAAGCGGTACTACCGCTTACCGGTACTACCGTGTGTTGCAAGCGGTACTACTGCTAGACCCTGACCGTTCTTCCTCGCCCGTTGCCGCCTCAATTTTGTTTGCTGACTTTTTCCACCCCGCTTGTTCGTGTTTCGCGTGTTTGTCGCCATTTTCACAACAGCTTCCGCAACAAATTCATCCCGCGCTCAACGACACCGCGACACTCAAACACCATCCCCCACCAACGGTTGCAAGTCGTCAACAATACCAAAGGTATAACTTGCACCACCTTGACAGCCCCATATCTTCCTTTGTGTGTATCTATCCTATGAGAGCAACTCATTTTGTGTTTGTCTAAGCATTGTGCACTTGCCTTCGGAAAGTGAGAGTGTGAGGCCAAATACAAAAGTTAACATAGTAACATAGCAAGGGAGAAAAAGAGAAGAATAAAAAAAAGATAAATAGAAAGATACATAGTCTCCCAATACATAGAGAATACCAAGCTTGTAAGCCAAGAAAGAGAGAAGAAAAAGAGCGCACCAAGGCAAGTGCACAAATCTATTGCTTATCCTCTTTTGGCAAACGAGTTGTGGTCTCTCCTTGTGTTGGCACGACAACCGAGCGTAGTCTTCGTTAGGACCTTTTGTGCTCATTTTCATAGTCGTGCTAACCCCTTTTTCTCCACGTGTGTGTTTTCCGTGTTTTGTAGATCGTATCCTTTTTGCTTTTGATCTTTGGTTCTTTACCACGTAGGACAATAACCTTTTGCTTGGATCGTTTCGTTTGGTTTTTCCACAATCCTAACCTTCCACCAAAAGCCTTTGGGAGTTGTAGCATATTGTGTGTGAGTTTCTTGCCATTTCACTTTGCACGCCTTTTCGCTTATTTGTGTGGCAATTGGTTTGATATAATCTCCAAGGTGAGGTAAAAGGCTAACTCTCCGCATCCTTTCTCTCCATATACAACCCATGTTGGTTTTTCATCATGGACAGGCATGGAGAGCCATCCCAACCACCACCACCTCCGGAGGATGACACACAATTCATGACAAGATGGGACCATTGGAAGGTCCGAGGTGAATTCAACTACCGTTGTGAAGCACTCGAGCGCGCCAAGATGAACAATTTAGCGAGGCCCGTGTGGAATTCAAGAACATCGACAACCGCTTCGAAGAAGTCCGTGGCCAAATGCATGCCATGCAACACAACCTCGGTCATCAAATGAAGCTCTTGGTCGTGCACTCGCCTCAACGGATGAGAAGCTTCAACGCATCATTGATGGACTCGCAAGGCCACGCTCGCGCGAATCAAGCTCATCTCGACACTCCTCAAGTGAATCAAGTGCACCTCGCCGTCACGCTTCGAGGCACGGGATGGACCCGTTCTTCAATCCATGAGCTCTTCGCAGCGGTACCATCTACCATCTAGCTCACGCCGCAACGTCAAGCTATGATGGTGACCTCTCGCAAGACCTCCAAGGCGCGAAGCGAACCGGCCACAACCAAGGGCACTTGTGATTCACAAAAGCAACCTCGCATGGACCACCAAGGCCATCGACGTCGACATGCCCCTTCAACAACAAGTGAAGCTTCTGAAGAGGACGAACAAGACCACCGTCGACGAGAGGCACTCGAAGATCCCCCAAGGCGTCATCATTGACATGATCGTCCACGTCGGCAACATGATGGTCATGACGAGCCTCCCCTACACCAAGAAGAAGAAGAGCAGCCCATTGCGCATGCGGCTCGACGTCCTCCTCGCCACATGGCGCAAGCTAATGCCCTCGGCATCAACCACGACACGAACAAGAGCAAGCTCCCCAAGCTCGTCATGAGGACCATCAACCTCATCCTCGTCCTCAACCGCGACAACAAAACGAGCAAGCTCCCCAAGCTCGTCGTCAACAACAAGTTCCACCACCAAACGCGGCACCTCAACAACTGCAAGAGCAACGCAACAATCACCAAGCAAGACATGAGAGCTCGGATGATGATGATGACCGCCAAAATCATGGCAACCGATGCAACTGGAACCGCAACGGAGAAGAAACTTTCGGCAAGCTCAAGTTCACCATGCCAAAGTTCACCGGTTCCAATGAGCCCGAGGAATATCTCTCTTGGGAACTCAAGGTCGACAAAATCTTCCGCATGCACAACTATAGCAAGAAGATTATGGCCATGGCATCCCTCGAGTTTGATGAGTATGCCAACCTTTGGTGGAACAAGTACAACTCGCTCGCGAAGCAAAAGAAGAGCCTCCAATCGCAACTTGGCAAGATATGAAGGCTCATATGAGATCCCGCTTTGTTCCTTCACACTACACGCGTGACCTCTTCAACAAGCTTCAAACGCTTAGTCAAGGAACAAAGACCGTGGAAGAGTACTTCAAGCAAATGGAGCTCAACATGATCCGTGCCAACATTGAAGAGCGAGATGAGCAAACAATGGCACGCTTCCTCAATGGCTTGAACCATTCCATCAAGCGCATCACCGAGTTCCAAAAGTACAACAACATGGTTGAGCTTGTGCACATCGCTTCAAAGGCGAGCGTCAAGTGCAAGAGGACATCAAGTACAACAAGCCAAAGACATACTTCACCTACAAGCAAGCGCCAACCACTACTCCAACAACCAAGTGGAAGCTACTCAAGTACCACCAAGCTTCCCTTCAAGCCAACTCTCCCTCAAGGAAAACAGCCCCCAAGTGGCAAACACACAAGGGATGATCAACCATTCAATGGTGAATGGTACAAGTGTGGAGGCAAAGGGCACAAGTCAAATGCATGTGGAAACAAGAAAGTTTTGTTCATCCATGACAACGGCGATGAAGAATACTTGAGTGAAGAAGAGTTTGATGCACGGGTCAAGGAAGCCATGGCAAGGCAACATTGGAAGAGTACCAAGAACTTCTTGTGTGTGAGCATGACGCAAGTCCATCGCTTGTGGTCACAAGGGTCTTGACTACCCAAGCCAATGAAAATGAAGACCAACGCTCGAACATCTTCCAAACTCGTGCCGGCATCAATGGGAAGTCCATCAAAGTTGTCATCGATGGAGGGAGTTGCCACAACCTCGCAAGAACGAAATTGTGTGAGAAACTCAACCTCACCCTTCATCCGCATAGACACCCCTACCATATCCAATGGCTAAGTGACCAAGGATCCGTCAAGATCAAGCACACCGTCTCGGTGACGTTCTCCATTGGGCACTACAAGGACACGGTGGAATGTGACGTGGTTCCAATGACGGTTTGTCACATGTTGCTCGGAAGACCGTGGCAATATGACAAGCGTGCTTTGCATAATGGTCAATCAAACACTTACACTTTCAAATGGCTTGATAAAACTTGTGTGTTGCAACCAATGACTCCTAGCCAAATAATTGCGGACAATGCAAAGGCTTTAGCGAGGGCGCAATACGCAAAAACCCTTGTGAGAAGAGTGGTGAGCGAGAGAACCACACCATAGTGAGTGAGAGCTACAAGCCAAACTCGAGTGGAAAAACTAAGAGTGTTCTTCTTGCCACCAAAAGTGAGATGAGAGAAGTGCGGAACAACCCATCCATCTTGCACTATGTCCTTGTATGCAAAGGACTAGCGCAAGGAACTAACGACTTGACAAATGTTACTCCTTCTTTGATGGCTATTTTGCAGGAATCCAGAGATGTATTTCCCGAAGAGCTTCCTCATGGCCTTCCTCATCTTCGTGGATAGAGCACCACATCGACCTCATACCCGGCGCACCACTCCCAAACCGCGCCGCGTATCGCACAAACCCGGAAGAGACGAAGGAGATCGAACGTCAAATCAACCAACTCGTCTCCAAAGGTTTGATCCAAGTAAGCACTAGCCCAAGCGCGGTCCCCGTGATCCTAGTACCAAAAACGGATGATACGTTGCGGTTATGCATGGACTGTCGTCCAATCAATGCTATCACCGTGCGTTATCGACATCCTATACCGCTTCTTGATGACATGCTTGATGAGTTATGTGGAGCCACTATATTTTCGAAAATTGATCTTCGTAGTGGCTACCATCAAATTCGCATGGCTGAAGGTGATGAGTGGAAAACCGCCTTCAAGACCAAGCTTGGTCTCTATGAATGGTTGGTTATGCCTTTTGGCTTATCCAATGCCCGATCTACCTTCATGCGCCTCATGAACCATATTTTGCGATCTCTCATTGAAAGAGTGTAGTTGTTTACTTTGATGACATTCTTGTCTATAGCAAGTCACTAGAGGAGCATGTTACTCATGTTAAGGAGGTCCTTCAAATCCTTCGTCATAAAAAGCTTTATGCTAATTTCCCAAAGTGCACTTTTGCAAGAGACAAGCTGGTTTCCTTGGTTTTGTTGTGTCTTCTAATGGAATAGAAGTGGATGTCTCAAAAGTCAAGGACATACGAGATTGGCCCATCCAACAAATGTTACTGAACTTCGTAGTTTTCATGGGTTGGCTGGCTTTTACCGTCGCTTTGTGAAATTTTTTCTACCATTGCTTGCCCCCTCAACGAATTGACCAAGAAAAATGTCACGTTCGTTTGGGGAAAAGCACAACAAAAGGCTTTTGATGAGCTCAAAAAGAGGCTCACCGAAGCACCACTTCTTGCATTGCCGGATTTCACAAAAACCTTTGAGATTGAATGTGACGCTAGTGGTATTGGCATTGGTGGCGTCCTTATGCAAAATGGGCGACCTATTGCTTACCATAGTGAGAAACTTGATGGCGCACGCCTCAATTATCCCATTTATGACAAATAACTTTTTGCCTTGGTTCGAGTCCTTCAAGTGTGGCAACACTACCTTTGGCCCAAAGAATTTATCATCCATTCCGACCATGAGTCGTTGAAGTATCTTAAGGGCCAAGCCAACTTGAGTAAAAGGCATGCAAAATGGGTTGAGTTTATGGAGTCTTTTCCTTACATTGTCAAATACAAGAAGGGCAAAGAAAATGTGGTAGCGGACGCCTTGTCTCGCAAAAACACAAGCCTTCTTACACGACTCGAATTCAATGTCTTGGGTCTTGAGGACATCAAATCATTGTATGCGTCCGACCTTTCTTTGGACCAATATTTGCACGATGTTCATTAGACAAAGGGATTGATGATTTCTATTTGCATAAGGGCTTTCTTATTAAACAAAACAAGCTTGCATTCCGAAATCGTCCCTCCAACTTTTGCTTCTTCAAGAGTCCCATGGTGGAGGCCTAATGGGTCACTTTGGTCGTGACAAAACATATGACATGCTCTCCACTCACTACTTTTGGCCAAGATGAAGCGCGACGTGGAGCGCCACGTTCAACGATGCACTACATGTATCCAAGCTAAGTCTAAGTCCAACCCCTTTGGTCTTTATATGCCATTGCCTATTCCTCATGCACCTTGGTCGGACATTAGCATGGACTTTGTGTAGGCTTGCCTAGATCTAAACATGGTCATGATTCCATATTTGTAGTAGTGGATCGCTTTTCAAAAATGGCACATTTGATTCCGTGCCATAAGACCGATGATGCTTCACATGTAGCAAATTTGTTTTTCAGGGAAATAATTCGGCTACACGGTGTGCCAAGAACAATCGTCTCCGACCGCGACGTAAAATCATGAGCTACTTCTGGAAGACCCTCATGGCCAAGCTCGGCATCAAGCTCCTCTTCGTCCGCCTCGCATCCTCAACCGATGGACAAACCGAGGTCGTCAATCGAAGTCTCGGCACACTCCTCCGGGTGTTGATAAAGAAGAACCTTAAAGACTGGGAGGAATGCATTCCACACGCCGAGTTCGCCTACACCGCGCCAAGCACTCCACCACCATGAGGAGCCCGTTCATGATCGTCTATGGCTTCGAGCCTCTCACCGCGCTCGACATCCTTCCACTTCCACTTCATGAACGTGCCAATATGGACGTTGTCAAGGGTGCCCAAACAATGAAGAAACTCCATGACGACACACGAGCTACTATCGAGCAACAGTCCTTCGCCAAGCTTCAAGGCTAAACAATACCAAGAAAGAGATGATCTTTGATGAGGGCGACCTTGTGTGGATACACTTGAGTAAAGACCGCTTCCCAAAGGAACGTGACTCCAAGCTAAAGCAAGAGGCGATGGACCATTCAAGTGCTAAAGAGGATCAACAACAACGCCTATGTGATCCATATACCAACATCGAAGTATCTTGTGAGCTCGACATTCAATGTCAAGGACCTCCCACCCTACCATGGCGAAGAGGAAGTTGTAACGGTTGAAGAGTCGAGGACGACTCTTTCCCAAGGGGGGGAGCTGATGCAGCCCTTCCTACGACCGCTACTACATCTACTCCCACGAGCTCCCCAGTGGACCCATGACTCGCGCCCGAGCCAAACTCCTTCAAGCTAAGGTGAACTCGCTCCTCTCCTTGTGTGACTTCGACAACCCTTGGATGGCTTGCTACTTCATACGCATACACTGTGCATCATCAGGTACGAAGAGAAGGACCCAAGGGACGGAGGGGAAGCAACCAGTCGCTGCCAGACGCAAGCGGTACTACCGCTCCAAGCGGTCCTACCGCCCCCGGCTACCGGACGCTCCAGGAAGAACCGCTCCACGCTCCAGACAAAGCGGGTACTACCGGTCCCGCAACCGGTACTACCGGGCAGCGGTACTACCGCTCCCTCCTACCGCTCGCCACTGATGCCTCCGACGGAAGCTCCAGGCCCTCAAGCGGTACTACCGTCCCGGAGCGGTACTACCGGTTTGCGACCGGTACTACCGGTCCTGACTGATCCTGTGCGCCTGAGTTAGGCCCTGTGCCTTGTAACCCTTTCCTATAATTTACCTTTTGTTCCGAGACTGCCCCTGTTTGTGGTTGGACTATATATAGCCCCCACCCTCTATTGTAAATCCTAGACTTGGATAATAATAGATATTAAGGAAACCCTTTGAGGACTTATATCTATTGGTCTCATGCTCCTCCCAAGGAGCACCGGATTATCCACCCACCTCTTGGATTTGCCTAGTGCGTTCCTTCAAGTGTACAAGGCCTTGGGTTCTCGGTTTCTCGCCCCCAAGTCGTCAAGATCTCCAAGAACCTCATCCCCCGTTGTTGGCGTGGAGAGCGAGCTTCGCCCAACACCGATCCTAGAGATTATGTTGGACCGGTTGCCACCGGCGTGAGGAGTAGGCGTGTATCGTGTTTGGTGTGTGTGTTCGTGGTTTCCATCGCTTTCCTCGATTCATCCCCCCGACCACCTCTTTCGCCTCGTTTCTCGTGGAATTCGTGAAAGATCGGGCCAACCCCAGGGTTACCCCCTAACAGGCACGGAATGAAATGTGCCATTTTGGAAAAAAGCGATCCTGTTAGGGGGTGACCCTGGGGTTTGCCCGATCTTTCACGAATTCCACGAGAAACGAGGGGAACGAGGTGGTCGGGGATGATGAAATCGAGGAACGCGATGAAAAACCCACGAACACACACACACAAAAACGATACACGCCTACTCCTCACGCCGGTGCCAACCGGTCCAACATAATCCCTAGGATCGGTGTTGGGCAGCTCGCTCTCCACGCCAACAACGGGGGATGAGGTGCTTGGTGAGATCTTGACGACTTGGGGGCGAGACACCGAGAACCCAAGGCCTTGTACAACTTGAACGCACTTAAGCAAGATCCAAGAGGGGGGTGGATAATCCGGTGCTCCTTGGTAGGAGCATGAGACCAATAGATATAAGTCCTCAAAGGGTTTCCTTAATATCTATTATTATCCAAGTCTAGGGTTTACAATGATGGTGGGGGGGCTATATATAGTCCAGCCACAAAAATAGGGGGTAGTTGGGGATAAATAGCGAAATATGGAGAGGGTTTACAAGGCGCTGGGCCGAAAATCACGTAAATTCTCTGTCTCTAGCGGTAGTACCGCCTGGCGGGACCGGTAGTACCGGTCATGCGGTAGTACCGGTCCTGGGCCGGTAGTACCGCTTGTCGTCCTGGGGCTTGCGCTGGGGCCTTCTGTTGGGGGCGGTAGCCGGGGGCGGTAGTACCGTAGCCGGTAGTACCGGATTCAGGGGCGGTGGTGCCGCTGGTGACAGAGAGCGTTTGGGCAGCTCTGGGACCTTTCTCGGTCGTTGGCGGTAGCGTTGGCCGGTAGTACCGCCAAGCGGTAGTACCGGTCGCCAGGTCCGGTAGTACCGCTGGAGACAGAGAGCATTTGGTCTCTTCTTCGGGGTGCCCTCCGTCCTGCGGGTTCTTCTCTTCGTACCTGATGATGCACAAGGTATGGGTATGAAGTAGCAAGCCATCCAAGGGTGTATTGAAGTCACACATGGAGAGGAGCGAGTTCACCTTAGCTTGAAGGAGTTTGGCTCGGGCGCGAGTCATGGGTCCACTTGGGGAGCTTGTGGGGGGTAGATGTAGAAGCGGTCGTAGGACGGGCTGCATCAGCTCCCCCCCCCTTGGGAAAGAGTCGTCCTCGACTCTTCAACCGGCTCGACCTTCTCTTCTCCATGGTAGGGTGAGAGGTCCTTGACATTGAATGTCGAGCTCACAAGATAGTTGGAAGTTGGGATATCGATGACATAAGCGTTGTTGTTGATTCGCTTGAGCACTTTGAATGGTCCATCTCCTCTAGGCTTTAGCTTGGAGTCGCATTCCTTGGGGAAGCGGTCTTTACTTAAGTGTATCCACACAAGGTCGCCCTCTTGGAAGATTATCTCTTCTTATTCTTGTTTAGCCTTGATGCTTGGCGAAGGACTTGTTGCTCGATAGTAGCTCGTGTGTCATCATGGAGTTTCTTCATTGTGTGGGCGCGCTTGGCAACGTCCATAATTTTGGCACGTTCATGAAGTGGGAGTGGAAGGATATCGAGCGCGGTGAGAGGCTCGAAGCCGTAGACGATCATGAATGGGCTCCTCATGGTGGTGGCGTGCTTGGCGCGGTTGTAGGCGAACTCGGCGTGTGGAATGCATTCCTCCCAGTCTTTAAGGTCTTCTTTATCAACAACCGGAGGAGTGTGCCAAGACTTCGATTTACGACCTCGGTTTGTCCATCGGTTTGAGGATGCGAGGCGGACGAGAAGAGAGGAGCTTGATGCCGAGCTTGGCCATGAGTGTCTTCCAGAAGTAGCTCATGAATTTTACGTCGCGGTCGGAGACGATTGTCCTTGGCACACCCGTGTAGCCGAATTATTTCCCTGAAAAACAAATTGCTACATGTGAAGCATTATCGGTCTTATGGCACGGAATGAAATGAAATGCCATTTGGAAAAACGATCCACTAATACAAAAATGGAATCATGACCATGCTTAGATCTAGGCAAGCCTAACACAAAGTCCATGCTAATGTCGACAAGTGCAGGTGCATGAGGAATAGGCAATGGCATATAAAGACCAAAAGGGTTGGACTTAGACTTAGCTTGGATACATGTAGTGCATCGTTGGACGTGGCGCTCCACGTCGCGCTTCATCTTTGGCCAAAAGTAGTGAGTGGAGAGCATGTCGTGTGTCTTGTCGGCCCAAGTGGCCCATAAGGCCTCCACCATGGGACTCTTGAAGAAGCAAATTTGGAGAGACGATTTCGGAATGCAAAGCTTGTTTTGTTTGAAAAGAAAACCCTTATGCAAATAGAAATCATCAATCCCTTTGTCTACGGAACATTGTGCAAATATGGTCCAAAGAAAGGGTCGGACGCGTACAAATATTTGATGTCATCAAGACCCAAGACATTGACTTCGAGTCGTGTAAGAAGGCTTGTGTTTTTGCGAGACAAGGCGTCCGCTACCACATTTTCTTTGCCCTTCTTGTATTTGACAATGTAAGGAAAAGACTCCATAAACTCAACCCATTTTGCGTGTCTTTTACTCAAGTTGGCTTGGCCCTTAAGATACTTCAACGACTCATGGTCGGAATGGATGATAAATTCTTTGGGCCAAAGATAGTGTTGCCACACTTGAAGAACTCGAACCAAGGCAAAAAGTTCTTTGTCATAAATGGGATAATTGAGCGCGTGCACCATCAAGTTTCTCACTATGGTAAGCAATAGGACGCCCATTTTGCATAAGGACGCCCCCAATGCCAATACCACTAGCGTCACATTCAATCTCCAAATGTTTTTGTGAAATCCGGCAATGCAAGAAGTGGTGCTTCAGTGAGCCTCTTTTTGAGCTCATCAAAAGCCTTTTGTTGTGCTTTTCCCCAAACGAACGTGACATTTTTCTTGGTCAATTCGTTGAGGGGGCAAGCAATTGTAGAAAAATCTTTCACAAGCGACGGTAAAAGCCAGCCAACCCATGAAAACTACGAAGTTCACTAACATTTGTTGGGATGGGCCAATCTCGTATGTCCTTGACTTTTGAGACATCCACTTCTATGCCATTAGAAGACACAACAAAACCAAGGAAAATCAGCTTGTCTTTTGCAAAAGTGCACTTTGGGAGATTAGCATAAAGCTTTTCATGACGAAGGATTTGAAGGACCTCCTAACATGAGTAACATGCTCCTCTAGTGACTTGCTATAGACAAGGATGTCATCAAAGTAGACAACTACACTCTTTCAATGAGAGATCGCAAAATATGGTTCATGAGGCGCATGAAGGTAGATGGGGCATTGGATAAGCAAAGGGCATAACCAACCATTCATAGAGACCAAGCTTGGTCTTGAAGGCGGTTTTCCACTCATCACCTTCAGCCATGCGAATTTGATGGTAACCACTACGAAGATCAATTTTGGAAATATAGTGGCTCCACATAACTCATCAAGCATGTCATCAAGACGCGGTATAGGATGTCGATAACGCACGGTGATAGCATTGATTGGACGGCAGTCCATGCATAACCGCAACGTATCATCCGTTTTTGACTAGGATCACGGGGACCGCGATTGGGCTAGTGCTTACTTGGATCAAACCTTTGGAGACAAGTTGGTTGATTTGACGCTCGATCTCCTTCGTCTCTCCGGTCGTTCGTGCGATATGCGGCGCGGTTTGGGAGTGGTGCGCCGGGTATGAGGTCGACGCGGTGTTCATTCCACGAAGAGGAGGAAGGCCATGAGGAAGCTCTTCAGGAAAAACATCTTGGAATTCCTGCAAAACAGCCATCAAAGAAGGAGGAACATTGTCAAGCGTCGTTAGTTTTGCGCTAGTCCCTTGCATACAAGGACATAGTGCAAGATGGATGGGTTTTCCGCACTTCTCTCATCTCACTTTTGGTGGCAAGAAGAACACTCTTAGTTTTTCCACTCGAGTTGTCTTGTAGCTCTCACTCACTATGGTGTGGTTTCTCGCTCACCACTCTTCTCACAAGGTGTTTTTGCGTATTGCGCCCTCGCTAAAGCCTTTGCATTGTCCGCAATTATTTGGCTAGGAGTCATTGGTTGCAACACACAAGTTTTATCAAACCATTTGAAGGTGTAAGTGTTTGAGTGACCATTATGCAAAGCACCCTTGTCATATTGCCACGGCCTTCCGAGCAAACATATGGCAAACCGTCATTGGGACCACGTCACACTCGACCGTGTCCTTGTAGTGCCCAATGGAGAACGTCACCGAGACGGTGTGCTGATCTTGACGGATCCTTGGTCACTTAGCCATTGGATATGGTAGGGGTGTTTATGCGGGAAGGAGGGTGAGGTTGAGTTTCTCACACAATTCCGTACTTGCAAGGTTGTGGCAACTCCCTCCATCGATGACAACTTTGATGGACTTCCCATTGATGCCGGCACGAGTTTGGAAGATGTTCGAGCGTTGGTCTTCATTTTCATTGGCTTGGGTAGTCAAGACCCTTGTGACCACAAGCGATGGACTTGCGTCATGCTCACATACGAGAAGTCTTGGTCCTCTTCCAAATGTTGTCTTGTCATGGCCTCCTTGACCCTTGCATCAAACTCTTCTTCACTCAAGTATTCTTCATCGCCGTTGTCATGGATGAACAAAACTTTCTTGTTTCCACATGCATTCGACTTGTGCCCTTTGCCTCCACACTTGTAGCATTCACCGGTGAAAGGTTTATCATCCCTTGTGTGTTTGCCACTTGGGGGCTGTTTTTCCTGAGGGAGAGTTGGCTTGAAGGGAAGCTTGGTTGTACTTGAGGAGCTTCCACTTGGTTGTTGGAGTAGTGGTTGACGCTTGCTTGAAGGTGTGAAGTACGTCTTTGGTTTGTTGTACTTGATGTCCTCTTGCACTTGGCGCTCGGCCTTGGATGCGATGTGCACAAGCTCAACCATGTTGTTGTACTTTGGAACTCGGTGATACGCTTGATGGGATGGTTCAAGCCATTGAGGAAGCGTGCCATTGTTTGTTCATCTCGCTCTTCGATGTTGGCACGGATCATGTTGAGCTCCATTTGTTTGAAGTACTCTTCCACGGTCTTTGTCCCTTGACTAAGCGTTTGAAGCTTGTTGAAGAGGTCACGCGTGTAGTGCGAAGGAACAAAGCGGGATCTCATATGAGCCTTCATGTCTTGCCAAGTTGCAATTGGAGGCTCTTCTTTCGCTTCGCGAGCGATTAGGACTGTTCCCACCAAAGGTTGGCATACTCATCAAACTCGAGGGATGCCATGGCCATATCTTCTCATTGCTATAGTTGTGCAAGCGGAAGATCTTGTCGACCTTGAGTTCCCAAGAGAGATATTCCTCGGGCTCATTGGAACCGGTGAACTTGGGCATGGTGAATTTGAGCATGCCGAAAGTTTCTTCTCCATTGCGGTTCCGGTTGCGTCGGTTGCCCTGATTTGGGCGGTCATCATCATCATCCGAGCTCTCGTGTCTGCTTGGTGATTGTTGCGTTGCTCTGCGGTCGTCGAGGTGCCGCTTGGTGGTGGAACTTGTTGTGGACGACGAGCTTGGGGAGCTTGCTCGTTTTGTTGTCGCGGATGAGGACGAGGAGGAGGTTGATGGTCCTCACGACGAGCTTGGGGAGCTTGCTCTTGTTCTTGTCGCGGTTGATGCGAGGAGCATTGTCATGCGCCCTGTGGCGAGGAGGACGACGAGCCATATGCGCAATGGGCTTCTCTTCTTTCTTGGTGTAGCGGAGGCTGTCCTGACCATCATGTTGGCGACGTGGACGCTCATGTCGATGATGATGCCTTGGAGGATCTTCGAGTGCTTCACGTCGACGATGATCTTGTTCGTCCTCTTCGGAAGTGTCACTCGTTGTTGAAGGGACATGTCGACGTCGATGGCCTTGGTGGTCCATGCGAGGTTGCTCTTGTTGAATCACAAGTGCCTTGGTTGTGGCCGGTTCGCTTCGCGCCTTGGGGGTCTTGCGGAGAGGTCACCATCATAGCTTGACGTTGCGCGGCGTGACGCGGAGATGGAACCGCTTGCGAAGAGCTCATGGAATGAAGAACGGGTCCATCCCGGTGCCTTGAAGCGTGACGGCGAGGTGCACTTGAATCACTTGAGGAGTGCCGAGATCAGCTTGATTCGCGCGCGGGTGGCCTGCGAGTCCATCAATGATGTGTGGAGCTTCTCATCCGTTGAGGCGAGTGCACGACCAAGAGCTTCATTTTGATGTCCGAGATTGTGTTGCATGGCATGCATTTGGCCACGGACTTCTTCGAAGCGGTTGTCGATGTTCTTGAATTCCACACGGGCCTCGCTAAATTGTTCATCTTGGCGCCGCTCGAGAGCTTCACAACGATAGTTGAATTCTCCTCGGACCTTCCAATGGTCCCATCTTGTCATGAATTGGTTATCATCCTCCGGCGGGGTGGTGTGGTTGGGATGGCTCTCCATGCCTGTCATGATGCAAAGCCAACAATGGTTGTATATGGAGAGAAAGGGTTGTGGAGAGTTAGCCTTTTACCTCACCTTGGAGATTATATCAAAACCAATTGCCACACAAATGAGCGAAAAGCATGCAAAGTGAAATGGCAAGAAACTCTCAAAGGCTTTTGGTGGAAGGTTAGTGTTGTGGAAAACCAAACGAACGATCCAAGCAAAAGGTTATTGTCCTACGTGGTAAAGAACCAAAGATCAAAAGCAAAAAGGATATACGATCTACAAAAAACACGAAAAAAACACACGTGGAGAAAAACGGGGTTAGCACGACTATGAAAATGAGCACAAAAGGTCCTAACGAAGACTACGCTCGGTTGTCGTGCCAACACAAGGAGAGACCATAACTCCTTTGCCAAAAGAGGGTAAGCAATAGATTTGTGCACTTGCCGCGGAGCGCTCTTTCTTCTCTCTTTCTGGCTTACAAGCTTGGTATTCTGTTTGTATTGGGAGACTATGTAGCTTTTTCTCTTTTTCTTTTGTTCTTTTTTTTTATTCCTTTTCCTTTTCTCCCTTGCTATGCTACTATGTTAGCTTTGTATTTGGCCTCACACTCTCACTTTCCGAAGGAAAGTGCACAATGCTTAGACAAACAAAATGAGTTGCTCTCATAGGATAGATACACACAAAGGAAGATATGGGGTGTCAAGGTGGTGCAAGTTATACCTTTGTATTGTTGACGACTTGCAACCGTTGTGGGGGGGATGATGTTCGAGTGTCGCGGTGGTCGTGAGCGCGTGATGACGTTGATGCGGAAGCTTGTGTTAAGATGGCGACAAGCACGCGAAACACGAACAAGCTAAAGGGGAAAGTCAGCGAACGAAACTGAGGCGTCAAGACGAAGGAAAAAACCTTCTGTTACTGGCGGTAGTACCGCTTGGTACGGCGGTAGTACCGGACGGCGGTAGTACCGCTTGTTACGGGCGGTAGTACCGGACGGCGTAGTACCGCTTGTGACAGAACACGAACTACAACGAGATCCACTTGACACAAACCTCAGATCCGTGGGAAAACTGACCGAAAGGCTGGCTAGGAACAACAGGGGCTATAGATCGACTCCCAAAGCAACAGATCTATGGACCAAAACCACGAAAAACGCACCAAATCCAGAGATCGATCCGAAGGCAAATTGGGGCTCTTTTTGGTGGGATTTTCGATTTTAAGGCGGGATAAAGAAAAAATGGGGGGGAAATTCGTGATCAACCGTGCTCTTGATACCAATATGTTAGGGGGTGACCCTGGGGTTGGCCGATCTTTCACGAATTCCACGAGAAACGAGGGGAACGAGGTGGTCGGGGATGAAATCGAGGAACGCGATGAAAAACCACGAACACACACCACACAAAAACACTACTCACGCCTACTCCTCACGCCGGTGGCAACCGGTCCAAACATAATCCCTAGGATCGGTGTTGGGCGAAGCTCGCTCTCCACGCCAACAACGGGGGATGAGGTGCTTGGTGAGATCTTGACGACTGGGGGCGAGACACCGAGAACCCAAGGCCTTGTACAACTTGAACGCACTTAAGCAAGATCCAAGAGGGGGGTGGATAATCCGGTGCTCCTTGGTAGGAGCATGAGACCAATAGATATAAGTACTCAAAGGGTTTCCTTAATATCTATTATTATCCAAAGTCTAGGGTTACAATGGATGGTGGGGGGCTATATATAGTCCAGCCACAAAAACAGGGGTAGTTTGGGGATAAATAGCGAAATATGGAGAGGGTTACAAGGCGCTGGGCCGAAATATCACGTAAAGTCTCTGTCTCTGGCGGTATTACCGCCTGGCGGGACCGGTAGTACCGGTCATGCGGTAGTAACCGGTTCCTGGACGGTAGTACCGCTTATCGTCCTGGGGCTTGCGCTGGGGCTTCTGTTGGGGCGGTAGCCGGCGGGGGCGGTGTAGTACCGTAGCCCGGTAGTACCGGATCCAGGGGCGTGGTTGCCGCTGGTGACAGAGAGCGTTTGGGCAGCTCTGGGAACCTTCTGTCGTTGGCGGTAGCGTTGGCCGGTAGTACCGCAAAGCGGTAGTACCGGTCGCCAGGTCCGGTAGTACCGCTGGCGACAGAGAGCATTTGGTCTCTTCTTCGGGTGCTCCTCCGTCCTGGGGTTCTTCTCTTCGTACCTGATGATGCACAAGGTATGGGTATGAAGTAGCAAGCCATCCAAGGTGTATTGAAGTCACATGGAGAGGAGCGAGTTCACTTAGCTTGAAGGAGTTTGGCTCGGGCGCGAGTCATGGGTCCACTTGGCGAGCTTGTGGGGTAGATGTAGAAGCGGTCTTAGGACGGGCTGCATCAGATCCACACTACAAATATAGAATCATGTCCATGTTTAGATCTAGGCAGGCCTAAGACAAAGTCCATGCTAATGTCCGACCCAGGTGCATGAGGAGGAATAGGCAATGGCATATAAAGACCAAAACGGGTTGGACTTAGACTTAAGCTTGGATACATGTAGTGCATCGTTGGCCATCAAGTTTCTCACTATGGTAAGCAATAGGACGCCCATTTTGCATAAGGACGCCACCAATACCAATACCACTAGCGTCACATTCAATCTCAAAGGTTTTTGTGAAATCCGGGCAATGCAAGAAGTGGTACTTTGGTGCGCCTTTTGAGCTCATCAAAATCCTTTTGTTGTGCTTTTCCCAAACGAACGTGGCATTTTTCTTGGTCAATTCATTGAGGGGGCAAACGATGGTAGAAAAGTCTTTCACAAAGCGACGGTAAAAGCCAGCCAACCCATGAAAACTACGAAGTTCACTAACATTTGTAGGGATGGGCCAATCCCGTATGTCCTTGACTTTTGAGACATCAACTTCAATGCCATTAGAAGACACAACAAAACCAAGGAAAATCAGCTTGTCTTGCAAAAATGCACTTTGGGAGATTAGCATAAAGCTTTTCATGATGGAGGATTTGAAGGACCTCCTTAACATGAGTAACATGCTCCTCTAGTGACTTGCTGTAGACAAGAATGTCATCAAAGTAAACAACTACACTCTTCCCAATGAGAGATCTCAAATATGGTTCATGAGACGCATGAAAGTAGATGGGGATTAGATAAGCCAAAAGGCATAACCAACCATTCATAGAGACCAAGCTTGGTCTTGAAGGCGGTTTTCCACTCATCACCTTCGGCCATGCGAATTTGATGGTAACCACTACGAAGATCAATTTTCGAAAATATAGTGGCTCCACATAACTCATCAAGCATGTCATCAAGACGCGATATAGGATGTCGATAACGCACGGTGATAGCATTGATTGGACGGCAGTCCATGCATAACCGCAACGTTATCATCCGTTTTCGGAACTAGAATCACGGGGACCGCGCTTGGGCTAGTGCTTACTTGGATCAACCTTTGGAGACAAGTTGGTTGATTTGACGTTCTATCTCCTTCGTCTCTTCCGGGTTCGTGCGATACGCGGCGTGGTTTGGGAGTGGGGCGCGGGAATGAGGTCGATGCGGTGCTCGATTCCACGACGTGGGGGGGGAAGGCCATGAGGAAGCTCTTCGGGAAATACATCTTGGAATTCCTGCAAAATAGTCATCAAAGAAGGAGGAACATTTGTCAAGTCATTAGTTCCTTGCGGTAGTCCCTTGCATACAAGGACATAGTGCAAGAGGGATGGGTTGTTCCGCACTTCTCTCATCTCACTTTTGGTGGCAAGAAGTGATGTGGACATCCCTACTATTGATACAACCGTTGTACCTACAGCAACACACATACAAGGACCCATCACAAGATCTCGTGCCAAACAACTTAACTATCAGGTACTTTCAATTCTTGGAACTATTCCTCACATACATGAGAATATGATGCGGCCTAAATCAGATATATTTCTTACTCTTAGGAATGATGGACCAAGCATGGATGAGAGGGAC